>CP139506.1:6351041-6634920 GCA_021014915.2 Artemisia tridentata subsp. tridentata | reverse complement strand
TGGTGTCACAACTTTGAAAGAGCAATAAGATTAAAAGATAATGGCTAAAATGATTCTAGAAAAGAGCAGGAGGGTTAGAAAAGAAAGGACTGAAGTCACCTACATTTCCCTGGTCAAAATCTCCTCCTTGAATCATGAAATCCTTAATGACACGATGAAATGCGGAACCCTTGTATCCAAATCCTTTCTCTCCTGATAGAAATAAGACAGCTTAAAGAAAACTCGCAGACTATAAGACATATATTGAAACGGAGCTACATACAAATATAACACTCAACCTGTACATAGGGCACGGAAATTTTCAGCTGTTTGCGGTACATCATCACCAAAGAGTCCAATCACGATCCTGCCTGCAAGTTTCCCAACTGGGTTCCCGATGCTTATATCAAAGAATACTTTGTTGGTTACTTTTGACTGCAAAGGAACATCCTGCATATGAAACAGATAGTATAATTATGCAGAGCATATAAAAGTATCCCCCTCGACATCAGTTACCACTTACCACAGAGATAGAAATTTCAAACTATTAAGTAAATACTCTAATGTCCTCAAAGTTGCATATCTTATCAGAAATACATTTGGCGGTGTTAGTTTAGAACACATCTGGTTGTGGCTATAAAATTACAAAGCTAACATATATCTGCAAAATACGAACTGACCTGAGCACTCGCCCTAATACAGTTAGCCAAATTTCATTGATTTTTGGAAGTGTAATAAGCATGTTCACAAAAGGTGTATCGCTAAGGGGGTCGTCGGGCATTGCTTATTTCACTTTTAATAAGATGTTCCATCCAAACTGTTTGCTTATAAATTAGAAATCAGAAAAGCCACTTATTAGATTTGAACATTTTCTATTAGTTTAGTTTTCTACAACTAAACGCAACCTAAGTTCTTTCCAGTGGTCCACTCACATAAAAAGAGACAGGTTCTTAACACTGTTCAATAGTTTATTAGATTTTCAAATTTCATTAATTTTTGGAAGTATAGGGGGTGTTTGTTTAAGCTTATTAATGGGCTTATGAGCTTATCTGTTTTCGGCTTATATTTCAAAAGCTCAATTTTTTCGGCTTATTTGAAATTTGTTGGCTTCTATAAGTTTGTTAGGACATAATAAACTTATATAAACCGAAAAGTCACAAAATAAGCCAAAAAAGTGGGGCTTATGAGCTTACCTATTTTAGGTTTATATTTCAAAAGCTCAATTTTTTCGGCTTATTTGAAATTTGTGGGCTTATATAGTTTAAGCTTATTTATGGGCTTACGAGCTTATCTGTTTTCGGCTTGTATTTCATAAGCTCAATTTTTTCGGCTTATTTTGAAATTTTTGGGCCTGTATAAGTTTCTTAGGACATAATAAACTTATATAATCCGAAAACAGATAAGCTTATACGCCAATTAATAAGCTTAAACAACCACCCATATAATAAATACAATATGTTCGCAAAAGGTATATAACCAAGGGGGCATCTGATATTGCTTATTCCACTTCTAATAAAATGATTGTCTTTTCCATCTAAACTGTTTGTACATTACGGAATGCAGCTAATTATGGAGTAACATTGTAATGTAGCAACTTAATCAGATAGCTGCTAAGATATATATATATGCTAAAGTATAATAATTTCACTTGTAATAAGACACTCGTCTTTTTTTATCCAAACTCTTTTAGCGAATACTACTAACAAGAGGTAGCAAAACGGACGGGTTAGGCGGGCACGGGCAACGGGTCAAAACGGGCAAATTTATAATTTGGATCAAATGGGCACGGGTCAAAACGGGTCATCTTAAAAAAAACCACCAAATTACTAAAAAAAATCCTAAACCAAACACCCCATTATTGTTGAAATAACTAGATAACGGATAAACAAACATTAAAGTCTAAAATAGCACAAATAAACATTTAAATAAAACATCTTCAAAAATACCGAAATAAACAAACATTTGTGTGCCTGGTAAGTATAGGGGAAAGGGAAAGGGAAAGGGTAAGGGAATGCAAAAGAATGAGTGAGGTGGGTAATCATTACCTTACCCCCCAATTTACTCTATAATGGTTGATTACCCACTACGGGGTAATCAATCCTTTTGCACCCTCCAACCAAGCACCAACTTTTGAGTGAGGTGAGCCCTTTTGAATACCTTACCCATTCCCCACCCCCCTTATCCCTCCAACCAAGCACACCCTTAGGTAGAGTATATGAAACATCTTCAAAATGTAAGCTTTAAAATGGTGAAATAAGCCAAACACTAAATAACATTTTACTCCCAAAAGCTAAGATATAATTGCAACATTTTACTTACAGGGGCGGACCCAAGACTTTAAGGTGCTGTTTGTTTATTCAGACATTTTATGTCTGAATCTGAATACCACGTCTGAATCTGAATTAGTGGTCCAAAAGTCTGAATCTGAATTAGTGGTCCAAAAGTCTGAATCTGAAATTTTGGTTAGGGATCTTCCTTCCATCGGGTCAGTCAAGAAATTCACAGGTGCTTCTTTCTTAACTGAAATCCCAGCACGCCTGAATATGTCAAAAAGAACATCCCTAACCAAATCGTGTCGGTATTTGAACCCCGTAAGCTCTCTACAATGAACTGCGTGCTCTCCGAATGAGTCCAGGCAAGCTTTGTGACAAACCGGGCAAATTTCATCAACCGGAAAAATAGGGATCATGAGGCGATATTTAAGGATAGTGCGATACTCAATCGGCGACATATGTTGATGATACTTTTCAAAAAAAAAAAAAAAAAAAAAAAAATATATTACTAGTAGTTTTTTATTTTATTTTATTTTATTTGTAAAGTTAATTGCATAAAAAGCATGATACTTACCATTTTTTTTTATTTTTTATTTGTAGGGTTAATTACATAAAAAGCATGATACTTGCCATTTTTTATCATTGTATTGTATGTTGCGTACTATGGAGTATTTTTTTCTCATCTTTACACCAACCTTTTTAAATCGTGCTATTGTGTGTACTTTGTAACCATTTTACCCTTACTTTTTTCAAATTTTGAAGGGTAAAATGGACCAAAAGTGGCAAGATAATTAACCCTTATTTCTACTACTACTCCATTTTTAAAGCTTACTACAATTGGGCTAAGCTTGGTAATATATACTTTAGGGTTTTGTATGGATTCAAAAAGTAACCAGCCCATTTCATACTTTTTCATCATTGTTGATAAGTGATTGTTTTGTATGGATTTGTGATGGTGTTGGTGTGTTTAAATTTAAGTAATAGTTAATTTTTATTTTATTATTATTATTTTAAATTTAAATTCCATATGAAATTTTAAAATGAAATAGTTGTCTTAACAACGTCTTCACTCAATTTTTTTTTTTAAAAATGCATGATAATTTTTGACAATTTTTTTTAATGTTGATAATTTTTGACAATTTTTTTTAATGTAGTTTTCAAAAAAAAAAAAAAAATGTATTTAATCTCATTATTAATAATTTCTAAAATTTCAATCACAAACTCAACTATATAAGAATCATATTACACATCCTTTAATTATTGTGGTTAGTTCATAGATGATAAAAATGAATAACCACAATATCGTAACTATGATTATTTGCGTTATAAAATTTTGTTGCTACGTACAGGTACTTGTTTAGTGTAAATGAAAAGTAGGTTCTTTCTAGAGGGTTCTGAGATAATTAACGGTTGATATTTTTGTGACGGGTTTTTTTTTCTTGTCTATATGGATGTGGAATGCTTTGTACAGGAAGCTGAAACAAGAGAAAAACACCGGTTTATTGCCTAGGGGATTTTAGTCACAAATTTGTTTATTCTTTTCTTCTTTATCTTTTTAAGAAATTTGGATTTTTTTTTTTCCAAATATCTGAATTTTTAGAAAACATATTTGTTATATTGCCAACTAATTCATAAGGTTTGAACCTATTAATATAAAAACTTGAACAAGGTAACGCGCTTTTTTTCAGGATGTTAGCATTATTTTAAGGATGTTTGCAACTATTATGAATTGAACTTGATACTACACATATTTTAGTGTGATAATAAAAGTATTTTGTCACTAGGTTACTTCAAGTGGTTATGCTGTTGTATTTTCTATTTGAGTTGATTTAAAAATTGTGAAAAGAAACGTAGAAAAGTTCATTTTCTATTTTATAAAATTCCTTTTCTAAAAAATTTGAATTTGAGCATACTTTTTGATCTTTCAATTTTGTTAAATATAAATGATCCAAGCTCGCGTCATGCTCTGCTCGATAAGTTTCCACTTTCCGCTTCACAACTCCTTGGTTAAGAGCATATCACGAATACCATTACACTACATATATAGCGCTTCAATGAAAATAAACCAAACAAGGTAAAAGAAGTTACATAATTAAAACTGGGTAAATTGCAAATTTGGTCCCTTAACTATAACGAATGCGCAAGGATCATACCGAGACGGTTTTTTTTTGCAAACAAACATTAACGTTCCATATTTTTGCAAAAAACGCCACTAAGAGCGACTTTTGCTAACGCTCGTAATTTATCTCGTTAAGTGCCAAGTTAGTGAGGGTAGTAGCGTCATTTCACTCCCTTTCCCGCCAACCAGGTCACTTGCCAGTGTATTGTTTTACAAATTTAGTCCTTTAAAGCAAAAGTTTATATTTGTGTTTCAATTTCTTCCATGAACATTAATTTCACAAGTAAAGATTTTGAGAATGGTTAAGTTTTGGCAAAATCGCGCACACAGTACCCCGATCCCTGATTTAGGAATCCTTTATGGTAAGCATACTCTGTTCCATTTTCGTGTTTCCATTTAAACTTGTTACTGTTTTTTATTCAGACATTGTAAACTCTAAAATCCTGATGTTTGAGTTGTATTTCATAATGTATAATTTGCAACAAGATTTGTAAACTCTAAAATCCGGATTTACGAATCCTTTATTGATGTTTTATGTGTTGCACAGATTTGAATGAAACCATGTTTACTTTGCAAATCCATCACAATGGTGAATTTACCTCACCACCAGGAAGAAGATATATTTTTTGGAGATACAGATTGGTTTGACGGAGTTCACTGTGAAATTTTCTCCATGAACTTATTGGACGAAATGTTACAGGATTTAGGTTACACGGATCGTACCCTTGTGTTTACTCACTTTAGGATACCTGGGGAGTCATTGGATGATGGTTTGCTACCACTAATGTCTGACAAAGATGCGAGCAGACTTGTGGGGTATGTTCCAAGATTTAGAGAACTAGAGTTGTATATTGAAACCGGTGTTTCATTGGTAGAATGTCAGATGATGGAGCGAATGATGAGTAAGGGCAAGGGTGTGGTCATAGAAGAAATTGCGGATCATGATGTCAATGATGTTTTTGGAAAGGATCTTGATGGTGAGACTAGAAACAGTGGGAAAATACTATTGTTAGAGTGGAATAAGACAAGCCAACATGGGAAGGCTGGAGCTGTTGATGATAATGATTCTAACAATGAGTTCCCACCAACATTGTGTGTAGAAAAAATGCTTGCAAGTCATACAAGAAGGTTGAGTGATGAGTTTGAATTCAGAAGGTTATTGGGAGAGATTGACCAATAATTTGGGGTGGAGAATTCAAGTGAGGATTCCCTAGAGTATACAGATGTGCTTGATTATGATGATGCAGATTATGACACAGATAATGGTGTTACCATTAGTGGAAAGGATGGGAATCTTGAGACTTGGATTAGTGATGAAGAGGTGGATCAAGGAAAAGATGTTAAATGGCAAGATAATCCATATCATTTAATATTTTATCTTTTAATTTTTGACATATGTATTTTTAACTCAAATTTTCTTAAAAAACGAATTTACAAATACTTTTGCCAAATAAGGAATTGTATAGGTTTTTTTTGATAAAACATAATTAAATTAAATAAATGCTAATAAAAATATATTAACAAATAAGGAATGAATTGATTTTTTTGAAATGCAAAAGTTCTCACTTGAGATTTTGTTTTATTATATAAAAGATTTTTTTTAGTTTGAAAAAATATATATATTTTTTTACCAAATAAACCCAACCCATTTAACTTCTCCAGCCCAAATCCACAACACCCAACCCATTTCCCAAAACCTCATTTCACAATCACCATCAATCCCAAGGCGGTCAAATTTTAACCGATCTTTTTGTTCATCGTTTATCAACCAACCAATGGATAAAAATGAGTTTACTACTGGCCCTCATTTACAAGGTACTGACTTTTTTTTTTTTTAATTTTTATTGATTAGGTTAATTTTGTTCTTTGGGGCATTTAGTTTTTAACATTAGGCTTAGGATATAACGACGTCATTTTACACTTTATAATTACTATGTACACAACATATGTTAGAGCATCTCCAATGGTAGGTAACACTAAAAAGTACTTTTTGCACTAATTTGGTTCAAAAATCCAATGTTACTACTAATTTTATAAAGCTGAGCCACCGAAGCTTATTAATGTAAAATCGCATAAAAATACATCAGATTAAATTCTCATATATTTCCACGCGATAATCCTTTATAAGCCCCTTTTTTATGGGCTTGGCCTTATGCAGGTTTATTGGCTTAAGCCGGTGTGACAAACTAAGCTTATTTTATAAGCCAAGCCCCTATAAGCCCGTTGCCAAACATATGGTGCAATGAATCGAAAGCACCAAATATAGTGGAACACTTTAGATGGAACTAAACACTATTCCCTTTATTTAAACTCGGTATATATATTTGTTAAACCATTTATAATTGACTAAAAATATAAAAGCCTAATTTATATATAAATTAGTATATTTTTATGATTGTCTAATAAATACAACAGTTACAATATTGATATATATGTTTTTTAACTATTTTTTTCATTTACGGAGTATTGTGTTAATATGTATTTTACACTAGCTGAAAATGTTAGTGTCATACATTGGAGCAACTTTTAATTAGTGCAACCATATTCTTTAAAGATGCTATTTTTACACTATTTTAGTCTCATACATTGGAGATACTAGACGCTTTTATAAAACAAACACTTGCTAGCTAACTAACTAGCAACTGCTAGTCTTCCCGAACATACATTTTATATTAGTATGGTGTAGACATGTAGCTTTATTAAAAGAAAAAGGTACTTATCAGTATAGGAAATTGTGATGGAAAAATGACACAAAAAAAAAAAAAAAGGCAAGTTATTGCATTTCGGTATCAAGCTAGGGTAGTTTGATATTTCAAGCTTGTTGGTGCCTTAGGATTGAACTCGGCTTGTTTGAGCTTTTGTTTGAGATTGGTTCGTTTGAGCTTGTTTCTGGAGCTCGGCTTGTTATGCGCAATCTAAGCAGTTTGATATGCGCGAGCAGAAAATATAAGCAATACCAAACCCCCTTGAATATCAAAATAAGCAGTTTGATACTAATTTATTCTTCAGCAGATAAGCAATCCCAAGCACACACTATACATATGCTATATATTTGAAATTACTTTATAATATTTGCCAGTTCAGAAAATAAGAGGAAAAAAAAAAAAAAAAAGTTGTTTTGAGTAATCAGACTAGATGTAACAAAAACAAAACTGTTCTGATTATAATTTATACCCATATGGAATTCATAATCTATCAACGCTATCTATTGCAGTTTGTTTTGTTAAGGATTCTGGTTATTCCATATCGCATAATTACATTCAAACTGCAATGCCAAATACTCTACGTGAGGTTTATGAGACCTGATAACCAACCCAATTTTTATCCAATCTAAGTGTTCTTGTGAAGTATGCATAATATGTATTTATACGATTTAAGTGTTTATTGATAATTAAGTTTCCTGAATCTCCGCCTATGCAATAGTTTCGGGATTATTGTATATGATTATATGCAAAATTAAATTGATTTTCTAACTAATATAGAATGCCAACCTTTCAAGTAAAAAGGGGAGGGCTTTATCGGTTTGTATTTGTATGCCGGTGGGCTCAAACCCTCGGCCATAAGGTCAGAAACCATGGTTACCCAGAAAAGATATAAAATAAAATAAAAGCTGCTAGAAATTTATCTGCTCTTGATTTTAAGCTACCTCTACATTTTTATAAAATTGCACCTGATTATTAAATGTTGACAAAAAGTTATTTGGTATTGGGAGCAGCCGAGCAGGTCAAGCAAAAGCAAACAGGGGCTAAGAGAATGTTGCTACCGAGTAGGGATGGCAAAAGCACCCGAAACCGACGGGGAAAACCGAAACCCGAACCGGTTGGGTCAGGTTCGGGGCGGGTTGGCGGGTTTGGATGCGGGTTTGTGTATTGATAATTTTTTTTAGCGGGGTACGGGTTCGGTGACGGTTCTGGTAATACCCGCCCGATTACCATCCTTAAGAAACCGTTGTAGCATCATCAACCAATACAGATCCTTTAAAGATGCAACCATATTCTTTAAAGATGCTATTTTTGCACTATTTTAGTGCAAAATTTAGTCTCATACATTGGAGATGCTAGACGTTTTTATAAAACAAACACTTGCTAGCTTAACTAACAGCTACAACTAGCTACATGTAGCTTTATTAAAAAAAGGTACTTATCAGTATAGGAAATAGTGATGGAAAAATGACAAAAAAAACAAGTTGTTGCATTTCGGTATCAAGCTCGGTAGTTCAATATTTCAAGCTTGTTTTGGTGCCTTAGGATTGAACTCGATTAGTCGGCTTGTTTGAGCTTTTGTTTGAGATTGGTTCGTTTGAGCTTGTTTTTGGAGCTCGGCTAGTTATGTGCGATCTAAGAAACGAGATAGTGTTTGGGTTTGCTAGTGGAATATCAAAATATAGTAATGGTGAAATGACCAAAAAGGGAACCACCAAGTAAACAAAATAGGCTAGTGTGGAATAACTTATGAACAGGAACTTAATAAGCTGAAACTCATGAGCTGTTTGGTGACAGTTGAACAACTTTTTGAGGTTACGGTCTTTTGGTAAACCGATAGGCTAATGCTCTAAGAAGCTCATCGCCAAACACATCCGAAATGTGGTTGTTTGCTTATTTTGGAGCAAAATAAGTACTTAAGAAATAAGGATAAACAATTTCAAATGTTGAGACTTAAGATGAAACTTTTTATCATTTCTGTTTATGCTTCTTCTGCTTATAAATAAGTATACCACACCCTGCTTATGGATACATTACTTATTTTTATCCCAAAATAAGCTGATAAGCAGTTGAGCTGAAAATATAAGCAATACCAAACCCCCTCGAATATCAAAATAAGCAGTTTGGTACTAATTTATTCTTCCCAAACACACACTATACATATCCAATCTAGTGCTCTTGTGAAGTATGCATAATATGTATTTATACGATTTAAGTGTTTATTGATAATTAAGTTTCCTGAATCTCCGCCTATGCAAATTTTAGTTTCAGGATTATTATATATGATTATATGCAAAATTAAATGGCTTTTCTAAGTAATATAGAACGCCAACCTTTCAAATAAAAAGGGGAGGGCTTTATCCGGTTTGTATTTGAATGCCGGTGGACTCAAACCCTCGGCCATAAGGTCTGAAACCATGGTTACCCAATAATCATATAAAATAAAAGCTGCTATAAATTTATCTACTCTTGATTTTAATCTACCTCTCCATTTTCTTTATAAAATTGCACCTTATTATTAAATGTTGACAAAAAGTTACAGTATTTGATATTGGGAGCAGGTCAAGCAAAAGCAAACAGGGGCTAAGAGAATGTTGCTACCGAGTGTAGAAGGGCAAGAAGGTGGAAACTGGATTGTCATTGATTCAGGTAAATATTTTCCTCGCCTTGAATGGAAATGTCTTGTGATTTATATTTGGTAAACAAATAACAACCTGATGACCCGTTTATGGAATAGAAAAGGTCAAAGGAGTAAAGGACCCTTTCAAACTTCCAGTACCAACATAACATAATCTGAAGTTCTTGCTCATTTTGGACTACATTGAGTATGTTTCACAGTATGTAAATAAGGCACTTTATTTTATACAAAAATTGGCATTTTTATCGAGTAAAGGATAGGTGTTACCATGGCTACACGACATATTCCAAAACTTAATAAGATTAACCATACATGAAGCAAATCGATACATTTGTTGCCTATGAGCTGGGATCATACGAGAACACAAAATCTAAGTGAGAACGGCCTAAAAGATTGCTTAACTGGGAATTTTCATGGTCATTCGGCAAACAAAATGCATGACTGGGAATCCATTGTGTAAACCATATTAATTTCACATTTTCACCCATGGAGCTTTAGACTATTGCTTTTGATCTGTTTCCACACTTCATGTACATAAAATGGTTTATCTCTCCCTTTACTGTTTATCCATATTACCAAATCTCTTTTTCAGTATTAAGAAGAGTAGAAGACAGGGTACCAAAACACTTTCCAAAATTCTAAATCTGCTCATCCGTCACCATGCCACTTCTATTTTTTTCCCTCATCATCTCAGCAGCTGTACATGTGTCAGTCAGCCTAGGTTCATGTGCATTTCTTTTTGTTATAAACTTGCATAATGGCCCCTGATCACACCAAATATCATACCATATCGAGGCTGTGTTGCCATTACCCAACTTGTTATGAATATTCTCCCTTATCCGATCCTTCATTTACAAATACCTGTGGAGTCTTATCTTGCACGGGTAACTGACAAGCCTTTTGGTCTATTCTTTGGCAATCATCGAATTTCTTTTCTTTGACCATCATCTTAGTACCCTACTTGATGATGGTTAAAGAAAAGACAATTGAACGAGATAGATAGCGACCACTTGTTAGTTATGTACAGCTTTTGTGCTCACGATCTCTTATTCTGCATGATGGTTATTTACTTTGTGTCGTGCATTATCACATGGTTACCGTGTGATACTTCTCGTAGGTATAAAATGATCATGTATTGATTGTATTAAATATCGATAACTTCCTGTAATGGGTGTCTTTTAGGTTCTTTAATAGTCCATGCCTTTGATGAGAAAGCAAGGGCTTATTACAACTTGGAGCAGTTGTGGACCTCAAAAGAGTCGAGTAAAGAACAAAATCAAACTCAAAGTCAGGTAAATGTCTTGAAGGTTTTTACTTAATTTCCATGTATACGATCATGAGTATTTAAACTGGTTACCTACTTTTTTTGTAAGAAAACGCCCTAATTTTGAATGCTTAACAAGACTCGTTAATGGACAATATTTGTAATACGTATTTGCCATATAGATTTGACTTCCTGATAATTTCTTCTTTTTAAAGATGGTAATGTTGACCCAATTGTCTTCAAATGGGTCAGTTTGGGTTATGTGTAATATCTAAAGGGTCAAATGGGTTGACCCGACATAAATGGCACACACTAAAAATTATCCCTCATTGCCCGAACCCGTTACTCAATGTACCCATTTTTTACCCGTTTTACAAAATACACTCCATTATCACCTATTATACACTATACTTTTGTAATAGTAGCACTTTAACAAGTAACCGATTTATATGTCAAACAGGAATTGAATCAAGCCTTCGTGAAGGTGCGCCGCAAGAACAACTCCAAGAAACCTGCGAAGGCCAGTGCTTGATGGAAGACAATCCAAACACAATGAACCCTTGCAAGGTATCAAGCATATCAGCTTCTCGGCCCATTTCTTAATGATCAAGTTGTGCTGTATGGGACTTCAAACGAGTTGTAAATGTAAATGGATGCTATTTTTCAATTTCTAGAAGACCATAAAAAACAACAATTCTGCTTCTGTTATGCATCTCTGGTTATTCTATTTTGATAATAAACGAATACGATTCTGTAACCTAGGATATTAGGATTTCAATTTTTCAACAATTTGTACGAGCTCCAACTTGTGTTTGTGGATGATAGACGGTAGCTACTTAACAATTTTTGGTGAACTTATTCATCTTTGATCGAGTTTTTTTTGTTTCCGATTCAAAGTTGTTTTCAATCGGAAAAACTTTGACTAAAGTGTATCGATAATTGTGTTAGATAACTAAAGATACGATTACTACACAATGGGATCACGTCTTCTATATACAACCACCACACCCTGTCTTGCCGGAAGCAGGTCATGGGGAGGTCAGATAAGCAAGATTACTTTCTGGTTTCTTTGGTTTTCTCGCAAGAGGTAAGTAGTTCTAACCTCGTTAGATATGTACATCTAGGGGTGGCCAGGGAAGGGTCGGAAACGGTCTCGGGGAGGCCATGTACACCAGGGAAAACCATTTACCCATTTACTTCTTTTACATAAGATTGCTTAATCTAACAGAAGAATTTACTTCTATACTTTTCTTGTTTTATAACCTCATGTTTTTATTGTTACTTCCATATTACTATTACTTGAAAAGAAATGCAAAATCCAAAATTCATTAGTTTAATTCCTTTAATTTTCATGCCTTATTATCACGAACTTGATTGTTTTTTGCTCTTTTAAAAAAAGTTCAATTTTTTTGTGCAATAATAAAAGCTATAAAAGTTTTTATCATTTGCTCAAATGCTGTAAATATAAATTTCTACATAATAAACTATGAATGATCCGGAACAAATGCCCAAATATTTTGTAAACTACGTAAAAATTTTAAACCAATTCTCAATGTAATACGACTTTTGGATTTCTTATCCTTCGATAACCACAAACTAAAATTCTTACTGGTAAACTAAGATTTCCTATAAAATGGTTTCAATATTTTGAGGGAATAGATTCGCATCGTGTTGGGTTTACAATGACATTAATCTCTTTGTGTATCCCTAGTGAAGCACTGATTAATCGAAAAAACAGAAATGAAAAAATAAATGATGCAAATACTGTTAGCCTTTAATGTATTTAGATCAAATATTTATTGTTAATGTTTAAGACTTTTAGTTATTATGTAATACGTTTGTTTATATTTAGTGTTTGGGTCAAGTTAGTAGTCTGCATAATGGGTCGAAACTGGTTAACCCAAACAAGCCCATATGTAGGCAGTTAGGCAGTTACTTAGAAACAGTTATATCCTAAACAACACAACGTTTGGATGTAAAGTAGTATCGTTTAGTTTGTTATAAGTATGTGTGATTTTCGACCTGTGAAAATCACAACAACAATTATTATCTATAAAGTCAAGTTTAGTTTTGTTTTACCCGTTTACTGTTTCATTGCAAATCTCACAACCACACAACTTTCACAACCATGAAACACTTGTTTAAGAAAAGAATCGTTGGCAATAATCCTGTGAACAATTGGTATCAGAGCACATGCTCTAATCCATGGGAAAAGCCAACATTCAAACCAAACACTGGTTTCCAAAGTGGTCGATACCTTTTGAGAGAAACTCCTAAAAGAATGTACCAATGGAACACAAGAAGGAAGAAGTGTATTTCACCAAAAGGGAAGGAATTGCTGGCACAAACAGTGTTGGACAATGAGGCATTTAATGCCACAAAGAAAGCAGAAGGGTTGAAAGAAAAAGGGAAGATGACTGCTAAAGACAAGAAATCAAAATGTTACATATGTAAGATGAAAGGACATGACTTTTGGGCATGTGAAAGTAGAAAGAAATTGGCAGGGGTCGAATCAGAACAAGAAATTGAAATCACTAACAAGATTATTGAAGAAGAAAGGAGATACCCAGAAAAAGTTCATGTCATTGGTGACTACTTGGTTGAAAGCACAAATGATTATACTTGGGACGAAATCTGGTATGTCAGTAAGCATTATAAATTCCATATGTGCCCTAGGAGAATGTTATTCAATGATGTTCATTATAAATTTAAGATGATAGGAAGGGAAGAGAATGAAAGAAAGTTTATATTCTCATATGGAATTGGTAATGTTACTGTCAAGACAAAACTTGGTGATTTGGTTATTGGGCGCATACAGTATACCCCTGAGGTTTCACTTAATATACTCAGTTTAGAATTACTAGAAACACAAGGTTACTCAGTAAAGATCAAGGTATATGTATGCGGTATCTTTTATATGTATGATGAAGCACCAAGTATGCAGTTACCTTTTGTTGAAGAAACAGGATTGAAAGTTGGGCCAAAGGATGTTGTAAATGATCACAACCAATATTTACAAGAGTATTATGAATCAATTGACCCAAAAGATGAATGCTCTATAGTAAAAGGATTGGAAGATTTGGATTGGAACAAGGAAGTTACCCAGGATTACATAGATGAAGATTACCTCAGTTTCAATGGAACATTGTATGCTTTAAAGGTTAATTCTTTTTCAAGGTTCCTTTCTTTCATGAATTTGTTGAAAAATGATAGTTTGTTATATAAAAACTGGGAAGTGTTCAATATAAAGTTTATAGATATGTTGAGATGGTTTTATCTTGTGCACTTCAACTATGATGCACTAGATGTCATACCACCTGTTGTCAAGGATGTAGAGTTGAATTTGCTGTGTCTACATAAAGTTGTTGAAAGTCTAGGAGGTTATTTCTCAGTCACAATGGGTGAAAAGTGGGGAATAATTGCACAGTTGCAGGGTCTAGGTACCATAGATGGTGAAGAAGTTAGGAACTGTTATAAAAGGTTTATTGATTTAATTGTGATATACCATGAAACTGCTCAAGTGCCTTGGGTTGAAAAGCCTTTAGAAGTGGGTGAAACTAGCAATGTTGTAGCAGCCAAGGACCTGCCAGGCCAGAAGGATAAGACAGTGAAGGATGGAGCACAAGGAGAAGGTACAAGTAAGTTTGGTATTGGACCGGAAGATGAAGATGATGATCAACAAGGCAGCAGCCAAGATAGTAATGATTTTGAAGTCATTACTTAAAAGAACAGCAAGCAACTCAGAAGGAATTTGATGCTAAATCATTAGGGGGGAAATTGTTAGCCTTTAATGTATTTAGATCAAATATTTATTGTTAATGTTTAAGACTTTTAGTTATTATGTAATACGTTTGTTTATATTTAGTGTTTGGGTCAAGTTAGTAGTCTGCATAATGGGTAGAAACTGGTTAATCCAAACAAGCCCATATGTAGGCAGTTAGGCAGTTACTTAGAAACAGTTATATCCTAAACAACACAACGTTTGGATGTAAAGTAGTATCGTTTAGTTTGTTATAAGTATGTGATTTTCTACCTGTGAAAATCACAACAACAACAACAACAACAATTATTATCAATAAAGTCAAGTTTAGTTTTTGTTTTACCCGTTTACTGTTTCATTGGAAATCTCACAAACACACAACTTTCACAACCATGAAACACTTGTTTAAAAAAAGAATCGTTGGCAATAATCCTGTGAACAAATACACAAGTCTACATGATTTATATTATCTTATGATCTCACTTTATCTATAAATCTTGCTTCTTCTTGGTAAAATACATCAATGATATTAATACTTGATTCATTAGATAATCTATAACATGATAATCTAGTGGAGACAAAATCAGTAAACCAACTTATGGAAGCACACAAAGTGTATAAACCACAAGATTTTTCTAAATAAGTTACACCAAAAGAAAAAGAGATTCTCATATAAATCGTCGAAAACAATAACCTGACTCCTAACATCAGCATAAATCACTATGTAATTCACAAAACTTCTTATAAAATTTAACTCATCTAAACTATAATTTCACTTCAATATCCATACCTAATATCATACTCGCCTGCTCCAAAAAGGTCCCCTATTTTTAGCTCCACGCTTAGCAATTTCGCCAGAATCTTCATCCACAATTCATGTCAAAGTAGATGCGCTATATTCTCACTGATCAAGCAAAAGTAGAGTTTCGAAGTAGGAACTCATAGGTAATACATATCGTATTCCAGAAATTCCAATATAATTGATGTGTTTTGACTCAGGTTCATAAGCAAAAAGATCCCTTGGTTCATAAGCAAAAACATCCCTTTGAGGATTATTTTTCGTTTCAACTATAGGTTCGCCACTCATTCTAAATCCATGTACACGTTGGATCACATCTGTTGTGTTGATGGTGTATAGCTTTGTGAACGATTTTGAAACACCATCTTCCATCATCTTCCATACACTATGAACTTGTTTCCCAGCCTCTTCTTTAATATGAACCATAACAAGAGATTCCCTAATGCTAGATATAGCCATAGTTCTTTCCTGAACTACTGCTATAGCTAAACTATCGGGGAGGTAAATTTCTGCAAATTCTTCGCTTTTCATATCGAATGACACAATCAAATAACGCGTATTCCACAAGTGATATCCAACCACATTTATCTTTTCCCAAGCAATCCAATATATAAACCTATCTATTGCTACCTGTGCCTGATTGTATACATCAAGTGAAATTGCTTTACGAGGTAAATTGTTGGAAAGTCTTCTCCAAGACTTTGTGCTTAACGTAAAAACCTCAAATATAGTGTCCCTTTCATTCCAATCAGGATAAGATGTAATCTTGACTATCTTAGGGTCACAACTGTCGGGACAAACCCCAAAACGAAAATCAGTACTGATGACGTATGGTCCGGGCAGGAGCAAGTCCCCTTCCGGGGCAGGAGTAAGTCCCCTTCCGGGGCAGGAGCAAGTCCCCTTCCGGGGCTGGAGCAAGTCCCCTTCCGGGGCAGGAGTAAGTCCCCTTCCGGGGCAGTAGCAAGTCCCCTTCCGGGGCAGGAGTAAGTCCCCTTCCGGGGCAGTAGCAAATTCCCTTCCGGGGCTGAAGCTTCCCGCCTGAATACGTCGCTATCATGACCTGGGCCCACCAGACAATGATAAATAAGTCCTATAAATAGAAGGCATTGATCACTCTCAATGGTATGAGCTCTCTCTCACTAAAACACATACATACCTCTTACTAAACTGACTTGACCGTCGGAGGGTGGCTCCGGGGCTCCGGCCCCGGGACCCCTTCTAACCGGTTTATTTCTTGTACTGCAGCAGATATCCAAGATCGGGATGACATGGGACGGCTCAATCTATTGTCAACATCAGCCCGACGGATTTATGCTTCAACAAGTGGCGCCATCCGTAGGACCCATGAACAAAACGCTCGTCCTACCTTGGTTAAACATCATGCTAGTTGAATTCCCTTCACGTTATGTGAAGACTTTCAGAGATGTTTGGCCTAAGTTTCGACTCGGACACATGGTTCTTAAACCCCGAGTCGACAACCTCAGTAAATGACACAACCAAACCAACCGGTAGCAAAAAACTGAAATGGTTCGGTTCTTCAGTCCCTGTCGGTTCACGACACAACCTGAAGAAATGGTTATTCATGGTGGATTTGTTCAATTTATGCCTTTTCTGCTGAAGGTTTACCACCCCAAACCGATGGGTGCAAAAAAAAAAAAACTATTGTGAATAGCTTAAAAGGTACAACTTGCATATTATAATATTTAAGGTACAATCAAAAGTCTTTAAATATTTATGAATAATATGTTGTTTACAACTTTATATGCATGGAGTACTACCCATTAAACTTTAATGACTATGCCATGTTATTCTTGCGTGTTTAAGTGTATATATTACTGTACACTTTATAAAAAGCACTGCCATGAGACATGGCCTACTCCTACTTGCACTTCTATGAGACATGGCCTACTCTCCTACTTGTCATGCCAACTGACAAGGAGAGATAAAACAAATGTGTTATATGTTTGTGTTCTATGACCTTGTTCGAAAACTAAAAAAATGTACATATTATTATGCACACGTTACAAGTTTCTATAGCTTGGTTTATTCAAAGGGGAGGCTACATTTTTTTTATTTAGTCCAAATGCAATAAAGTCAACAAACAATTCACTGCCAACTTTATTGTGTCAAACACGTGAATTAACTGACAACTTTATTCAACAAGTGGCAACTTTATCATAAAGCTAGTCAAACTTACTATACAACTGTGTTACTGTACAACTGACAATATCATTAGTTGCTTCATTGATTTCTTGTCACAACACCCGAGGATAATTCAACCTCCCATTCTCATTTTTTTTCCAATGTCCGGAGTACACCAACGGTTACAAGCTCCATTGTCTAACGACCGGACACTGAGCTTTGAATTTACAAACACTTAACCAAAGGTCAAAGTACTTCAACAAAAAATGAGCTACTAAAAATATACATGTATCTGACCACACACCTGTTACTAGAACATGCTACTAAAAAATGAGCCACGACGTTCCGGCTCATACCTTCAATTTTAAGTCCGCTCATAAGCAAATGAACCACGACAAATTGTTGCTCGATCAGTCGACCTTTTAAGACCGACCATCTTTTTTCTAAGCCCTGACTCTGAAACTCCGGTCGACAACGCTACATAAACCGCGGAATAGACCTTTAAGTACCGGATGAGGATATCTCCGGTCAGGTGTTCCGACTGCCCTCTTGTTAACGCCACGTCCTGGTAACACTATCATCTCAAGGTAGCAATCTACATCTTGGTCTAAACTTCGTGAGTTCGGACTCCGCGGCTAACTGGCCCGACCTTAAAGCTCCGTTGTTTTAAGCACAACCTTTGTCAATCTTATCAACTCCGGAAATAAAATTCCAAATAACATATAAAGAACCACACTTGCTGGACCAGTTTCACTCCTGTGAACCCCCTCGCTAAGGTCCGATCTTTTAAATATTGCTCCCCTTCATTGGCCTAGCCGGTAACCCTCCACTTTTTGACACCCCCGGTCAAGTGAATTGGCTATCCTCCGGTCTCCGGAGAGCATCAATGACACCCACTAGCGGGCCGCTCATCAATTCCGGCCCAACCATGTCCATATAACATCCGCAGAGGCACCATATAGGCCGCGGATCCCAACTATTTGGTTCTCCATAACTCTAATCCCCAACCGTCACCACCTTTACGGGTGCCGGAATCCGGACTCCGCCATTACCTATTATAAGCGCCGGACATTGTTTTCACAACCAGGCGAACCGCTTACTTATAAATCAATCTCGAACTCCGGATGGCATATCTCCGGTTCGATGTTCCGATTACACTCTTGTTAACACCTCCGCACAACACAGCGTAGAGACCAAAAATGATCATAACCCCTGATATCTTTTTTAATAGATCTCCGGATTTTTAATCCCAACCTTAGCCACCAACTCCGGTGCTGATATCTTTTTTAATCACCAACCCCGGTGCCAATCTCCGGACATTATTTTTACGACCGGGCAAAACGCTAGTTGGAATCCCACTGCTCTATCTGCTGATGTTTCAACATACCCGTCGCTCATACTTAAAAATTAAATCTCGTCCGCGACCTGGTTACTTATAACTCATAGGTCATCTTACTATCAAGTGGTCACAACCACCAAAACTTACCTCGTAACACCATTATGACCTCTGGTATTTCGGAGACGGACATGACTCCGTTGTCCGTTCGATGGTTCATTAAATCTTTTGAGCTAACCACCACGACTTTTGCCGGTGGTAAACTTCGGGCACCACTTCCGCGTCCCGATGTAACACAGTCGCGGTTTACCAAGATAAAGCTCATACATGACTTTTACTGGTGGTGAACCATGGTCCGCTGGACCCCAACCAACATCACGAGCCGCGGAACCTATATCCGCATGAATAATTTTATGAGCTCCGGTCACTAGCTTAACGGACCTTCATTGACTTTTGCAAAAATTGCCAATCTTTTTCTCTGATTCACATGATCGTACATGTGTGTTTTTTTTTCTTTATCTGGTAAAATATGGAAGAGGAGCAAATTTATGTATATGACAAGATATAAGCGTGGAGGTCTTACCTCCACAAAGTTTTGCAATCTTTCTTTTATCATAGAGAATGTATGTACTGACATGGTGACATACATTGAATATATACATTGCCTCATATTATAAAGTAATCCCTACGTGTGGCTTTATGAATAAGTGATAAGATGACCCTACGTGTCATGCATTATAAATAATCAATGAATCTTACTTGATTTATAAAATAATCAATGAGGTATGGACATCTAATTGGTGGCCCAATTTTTATTAACGGACTTCCGGAGTCCGGCCATCACGCATAAACAAATACCTTAATATCTCATATTTGAAATATTTGTTTAACATGTTTGCTAATATTTAGCATGAGATAAAACAAATTTTTGTTGTAAAAGTTTAATACTACTTATAAATTGAAGTATCATTAAACTTGGAGGGCTATAATGGTATGATAATACCATTAAGTATATCTTACTTGATATTGACCCGACATTTATTATAATACATGTGAAATACTATTTCATTTTTAAAGCATTATGATGCAAAAAGGATGAGCAACCTCATAATCAGCTCCGTACCTAAAAGTAATATTTGCTAGAAAATGCAAGGATGAGTAACCTTCAAATTAACTCAAGTATGTAAGCGGCATTACAAGCCCGGTATCAGGAGGCATAATCTTCTAATTAACTCAAGCGTATAAGTGGATTGCAAGCCCATCGCTAAAGGCGGACTCTATTGTCGCCGCGGACACCATTGCCGCACATCGCGGACACTATTGCCGCACTAACACGGACACTATTGCCGCACTAACACGAACACTATTGCCGGACTAACGCGGACACTATTGCCGCACTAACGCGGACACTATTGCCGCACTAACGCGGACTCTATCGCCGCACAAAGACGAATTCTATATTCGCACCAAAGTCGAATTCTATATTCGCACCAAGACGGACTCTATATCCGCACAAAGACGGATTCTACATCCGCACCAAGACGAACTCTATATCCGCACAAAGACGGATTCTACATCCGCACCAAGACGAATTCTATATTCGCACCAAAGTCGAATTCTATATTCGCACCAAGACGGACTCTATATCCGCACAAAGACGGATTCTACATCCGCACCAAGACGAATTCTATATTCGCACCAAAGACGAATTATATATTCGCACAAAGACGAATTCTATATTCGCACAAAGACGAATCCAATATTCGCAAAAAGAGGAATTCAATATTCGCACAACTACGGAAGTACATTCTCCGGGAAATCTGAAGACGGACGTAATGTCCGCACTATTGTTGCAAGCTCGTACATGGTGGCTACACCTTTGCCCCTTTTCACCGCATAATGCATGGAGACCATCTCCACCTTCATAAACCTTTTTCATCATCTTCCACTAAGAGATGAACACAAAGGTATTCGGTCGATGCTAGTGTTACCCCGACTATAGAAATATCGTTCTTCTCACGGGGTCTTTACCGTTCAACACGGGAAACCAAGCATTCCAACACCAGAAGAAAAATGATGGCCGCTAAACAAGTAGAGTCTAGTACGACATGATCAGAACCATATCATACTAGACTGGGGGACATGATGACGTATGGTCCGGGCAGGAGCAAGTCCCCTTCCGGGGCAGGAGTAAGTCCCCTTCCGGGGCAGGAGCAAGTCCCCTTCCGGGGCAGGAGTAAGTCCCCTTCCGGGGCAGGAGTAAGTCCCCTTCCGGGGCAGTAGCAAGTCCCCTTCCGGGGCAGGAGTAAGTCCCCTTCCGGGGCAGTAGCAAATTCCCTTCCGGGGCTGAAGCTTCCCGCCTGAATACGTCGCTATCATGACCTGGGCCCACCAGACAATGATAAATAAGTCCTATAAATAGAAGGCATTGATCACTCTCAATGGTATGAGCTCTCTCTCACTAAAACACATACATACCTCTTACTAAACTGACTTGACCGTCGGAGGGTGGCTCCGGGGCTCCGGCCCCGGGACCCCTTCTAACCGGTTTATTTCTTGTACTGCAGCAGATATCCAAGATCGGGATGACATGGGACGGCTCAATCTATTGTCAACATCAGCCCGACGGATTTATGCTTCAACAAGTACGAACTCTATAATCAAAATTAGTGTCGGCATCACACACAATAATATCAACCGATTTTCTAATAGCAGGATTGCAAATAATGACTTTCCTGGTTCCTGATCTATCATAAGTACCATGCATGAATAACAAGCCTTGAGAGCTAACTATATCATCTAGTCGCCGGTTAAGACACGTGGGGAGATCAGTAAGTGAAAACTTGTGTTGAGGGAAAGTATCATCATCTGCTATCGAAACATATTTAACAGGGGAATGATTGTCAGATGCTAGATGATGTACAAGTAGCTGATGATGTTTATGTTTTTGATGAGTGTTGTACTCAGCATTAAACTTAGAGCTATGGATAAGAGATTTCCATTGTTTCGAAACCGATCTAAATCGAATAAGTGATTTGATAGGCAGATTTTTGATGATTTTTGCTTGGATTTTGAATGGTATGTTGTCGAACATTATTGTTTCGATGACACAATTGTTTTTCTTTTTTTGTTCGAACAATTTTTGTGAGGTTATGAGGTAGATTTGATTTGAGGTAATTATGTATATATAGGCTATGATGTCGGCTACAAATTGTGGAATTAGGTTACTTTTATTTTGGTGCGGGACAAATCCCACCATTCATCTACTTTGATCTAACGGTGAATATTACCTAAAATTTAATATGTAAACCTAATTCAATTTTTTTTTCTCCTTTTTCTTTGTCTTTTTGTCTTTCTTATTATTCACTTTTTTTTATAACTCACGTTTTTTGTCTTTTTATTTATAATTCACGTTTTTTTTTCTTTTTCTTTTCAATTCACGTTTTCTTTTTCTTTTTCAATTCACGTTTTTTTTACATTCACGTTTTTTTTCTTCGCTTTCATACGTTTCATATGTTTCCGTCCGTTTTTATACGCTATCGTCTGTTTTTTTACGTTTTCGCCCGTTTACGTCCGTTTTCATACGTTTTCGTCTGTTTTCTTTCGTTTTCGTACGTTTTCGTCCGTTTTCTTACGTTTTCGTTCGTTTTCGTCCGTTTTCATCCGTTTTCTTTCGTTTTCGTTCATTTTTCATACGTTTTCGTCCGTTTTCAGACGTGTTTTTACGCTTTCATACGTTTTGTTCAGTTTTCGTCTGTTTTCTTACGTTTTCGCCCATTTTCGTCCGTTTTCATACGTTTTCGTCCATTTTAATGTAAACCAAAATGTTTTAGTTAGCTAAAAGTAATATCATACTGTCAGTTTACATACAAATGATCATACAAGTCACTTACCATTCCAAAAATAGTACAAACTCGGGCACCATGCAATGTGGCTCGGGACCTAATAAATATATATTTGGTGTCGAATAAGGTGTTAAACCTATCGAAACATGCACACTCTATCAATTAAGAAAATAAATGCATTACAAATCTAACATAAGCATGTTACAAGCTCAATGTCTCTTGTGATTTCTCATATTATCACAACATTCTTCACATTATCACAATAATCCATCAATAACTACTAACTACCACACTTTTATTGCTAATTTTTCATGTATCTCATTCTCGTGCTGTTCAACTTTTTGGAGGAGAATTTGATATCACAGGTGACATCACAGATGTGTCAGCTTCTTCTATTTGTTGAATCACGTGTGAATGTGTGATATCACACACTAGTACATTCGCCGCCTTCGGCGACGACATTTTTACAATCGTGCCGACGTCATTACGTCGGCATCATCTCGTCACGACGACAAGACGTCGACACGCAATTGTCGAGAATGCTGCGTCGGCATTAACCATCCCGACAACAACGTGGGACCCACATGGGCCCCACATGGTTTTCCAGTCAAAGTTTTTGGTGGTTCGAGAATTCGGTCCCGACGTCATGTCGTCGGGATCGTATCAATAATTAACGAACTAATTATTAAACGTTAATTATGTTTTAAATGACACCGACGACATGACGTCGGTACCAAGTTATCGAAGTCAACAAAAAGGTCAATGTGTTTTTAATGGTACTGACGACATGACGTCGGTACCATAAAACATATAAATTAAATATGATTTATGGTACCGACGACATGACGTCGGTACCATAAAAATATATAAACTAAATGTGATTAATGACACCGACGACATGACGTCGGTACCAAGTTATCGAAGTCAACAAAAAGGTCAATGTGTTTTTAATGGTACCGACGTCATGTCGTCGGTACCATAAAACATATAAACTAAATATGATTTATGGTACCGACGACATGACGTCGGTACCATAAAAACATATAAACTAAATGTGATTTATGGTGCCGACGACATGTCGTCGACACCAATGTATGCTGCTGCTAAACAGCAGGCTGCAAACCAGCAAATTTTCAGATTTTTTCCGAAAAAAATCTACCAAAACCTGTAACCAACCAGAACCTTTAACCAATCAATATTAACATGTCCTAACACGTACAACTCGGCATCGGCTAAAACACTTGCAAATTATCGCTAAACACCCTCAAAATGCATTAAAACATATAAAGTGTACAAAACGGATGTGATAATCTCTAAACCTAGCTGTCGACACCCACAAATGTTGCAATATCCGCAAATGTTCAAACATAAGTTTCAAACTACACAATACTAAGATACGGGTCGCCAAAATATTGTTTCAAACATAAGTACAACACAAAATAAACCAAGTCTGTACCTCTACCTCCCCTCGTCGTCATCCTCATCATCACTAAAACCATCCTCATCGCCTCCGCCACTCCCGCTCCCGCCAGCTGAGCCACTACCTCCAGCGCCAGACCCGCTGCCCGAGCCTACCACATTTTGAGAAGACACCTGACTAATATACTCGGCCCATTGCGGGTTGCTCTGGACAAAACCGGTCAACAAAGCGAGCTGTGCCTTCATTTCCTTAGCTTCTTTAGCAGCTTCCTCACTCTTCTTCTCGGCGTCAGCAATCTTCTTTTCAGCTTCAGCAAGCTTCTCGTCCATCTCGGCCATACCTGAAAATGAAATAATCAAAATTTAAAAACGGCCATTGCAATACATAAGATGAGTCATGAGTAATCTATAATTAGTATTATCACACTGTACATACCTGGAGGTGGAGGCGGGGTGTATGGTAACGGTGGCGTGCTCAAGCCGGGTACCACCCTACCCCTACCGGCTATATGACCCCGCTGCTTGCCCTTTATAACCATGGCAAGTATCTCCTCCTTTGTGTACGCTACCCCGTTATGCGTATTCGCTACCAGATCACGTAGCCTGTTGGGAATTATACTTAACAGTTGGAACTGTCAACCCTAAAGAAGGAACTGCTGAAGTTTACACTAGCAGTACTAACTGAGTTAGTACTGCTTATACAGAAAGTTAGAACTGCTTATGAGATTATGATCAGAAGAGAAGACGCGTTTAGATAAATATAGAATAGATTGCATGTATATCTGATGTGTTATTTTAGGTCTATAAAATTTTACCAAGTTTTAAATTTATTTATTGCCGAACTAACCTATAGAATCTAAACACTAACGAGCAGTGTACCCGATCAATGTAGATAGTTTCTAGGTAAGCAAGGGTCGTTCACTAGGAGCGAAGCTAAAGTGATCTAATGGTATTCTAATTACTAAACTAACTATTCTAACCTAGAAAGTAAGTAAATATTTTTGGGGGTTTTAGCATGAGAGGCTAACACGATTTTTATGTGTTTTCTAATTAACCTAATTGCAAGAAAATAAAAAACTAAACTAAATACAAGCGAAGTAAAGATAGATGGAGATCAATAGGAAGAACAGGTTAGCCAAGTTTAATCCATCTATTAATTATATATGCTTATGTCTACTTGTTTTAATTCATTCAATTGTTAATCGGCATATCAATTACGAAATTATGTCACAATTAAGTAACTAGCCCTCGGGGCGGATATGACGAAAGATCATAATGACTCGTCTAGCATCAATACTAACTTATTGCTTTAAACCATCTAACCTAGTTCGGTATTACACGCCACTAGTCCTATTAGGTTGTAGACATGTTCCGTTTATGCCAAACAATGATTCCTAATAGAGATTCGGGTTAACACGCAAATAACTCAACCTAAGTAACCACAATTACAGGTAGTTAAGTCACATCAATTAAAGTTATAAGGATCATAACCTAGTTACATAGACTTCTACTAGTTATAAGCAATAAACGAGTTTTTATCGACAAGCACCCAATCCAATAACAAAGTAAATCAATTCAAAACAAACATAAAAACTAATAAAACTTCATAAACATGACTAACACCTAAGGGTGTTAGCCCATAATCTCAGTAACAATACATAAAGTTGTAATCAAAGCAAACGAATAAGAATTCATAATGAAAACGATACGCTAACCGAACGATTACACTTAATATAAGGTTCTTGAGATGATCTTCTAGGATGATTGGATCTTCAAGGAGGTCTTCTGCTGTTTGGAGGGGTTTTTGGTCACCTGGGAATGACCCCAAGGGTCCCCAATCATCCCCTAATTCGTTAATGAGTCTTCTATTTATAGTTTCTGAAATCGGGGTCGATGCGGCGCATCTGTGGAGTTTGATGCGCCGCATCTATAAGTAAATGTAGCCTCCAAGTCTGAAACTGACCCGATATGGCGCATCTAGAATTCTGATATGGAGCATCACCCAATACGGCGCATCTAAATACCCAATGCACCGCATCTCCATCAGGAACAGATAGATCTCCTTTTCCTCTTTCCGTGGCCGCTTGAATAAACTAAAACGGAGTCCGGATGAAGATTTTACGGCCAATATACGAAAGCATCTTCGAGTGTCGACTTGTAATCTTTGACTTCTTCTTTAAGCTTCTAATCTTCACTTGACTTCTTGGTAAGGATTGTATATGGCCGATACGGTGCATTGAATTGGTCTAATGCAGCGTATCAAGGTAACTTCGCGTGGGGTTCAAGATTATAATATTCTGGAATATTCGTACACCGTCTTCAGATGCGGCGTATCTTGAATCTTTTATGCGGCACATGTCTTTCAATATCTTGGATAATCTTTGGTGAAGTCTTGAGAGTGATATGCCGTATGTCAGAAATGTAATGCGGCGTATCTGGAGTGGAACAAGTTGGTTCTTCGTTGACCAAAGTTTCATATGCGGCGCATGGTATAATTACATGCGGTGCATTCTTCAAAGTCAGGCAATGGTCTTCGAATTCATCTAAGTATGATGATACGGCGTATCTGTCTAGAATGATACGGCGTATCTTCTTGAGTTCAGTAGAATTTTTCCATCTTGATCATTTATCTCCATATTTCGTCCAAAATCACTAACTTTCACCAAATGCTTGTTTATAACTGAGAATTACAAAAGTAAACGATTAAGTATCGATTCTCATATAAAATAATATAAAACAAGCGAATAACATAGGATAAATGATGCCAATAAAATGTACTTATTTGATGTCATCAAATATCCCCCCACTTGAACTTTACTTGTCCCCAAGTAAACCTTAGATTTAAACTTATGAAAATGTATCCTAAACAATTGTCTAGGATTTTTTATAATTAAGCATTCATTCGTTTAATCTCAATTGCACAAACAAACACCTCACGAAATAGGAAAATGAAATCACTCAACTAATCTATGTGGTAACATTTAAGTAATTCGCTCAATTGCTCGGTCGTGACGAATATTCTATCATAAGCTTGGCAAGGATACACATCTCCACCACTAAAGCTAAGGAGTGACAAGTCTAAAGTGGTAAATTGGGTTATGATAAGGCTTAAGGGTTTAACCTGGCTTTGTTCAAACATCTCTTGCACAAACTTAGTAGCTCGCTGGCGCGAGTCCTCGACGCCTCAAACAACGGATGGTCACTAGTGTGTTTCCTGGTTCGCTGGCGCGTTATTTGCATAACGGATGGTCACCAAGTCACACTCCAGATCGCTGGCGCGTCATTCGATTAGTCTAATACTCGGATGGTCACTACCTTATTCATGCATTTGACATTCTCACTAAGCCATTACCATATCCGGATGCTCGAAAGCTAACAACGAATACAGTAATTTGGTAAAGGGTAGGGATAACATTTGGGAAATACATAAATTGGTGTAAAATAAAATAAACAAACAAGTAGATTAAGTCCTAACATGTGTGGTTAATCACTTCCCTACCATCCCATGAAAAAGACACAATATCATTGACTAACTCACGCTTTAACACGGAAACTCACTCTTTAGGTGGACACGAATTAGACTCAATAATATCTCATTCAGAGAATAAACCTTAGTTGGCGTTCACATAACGGCCAACTCTCTTGCAATCCATAAATATAATACAACAAATAGTGGCGATATCTACCACTAGTACATAACTTTACATCGTTGGTTTATTACACGTACCAACGAATAATCGATTAGCTCAAAATATAAATTCGGTTAAGTTTAGACAAACCGATTATCTCACAATTCTCACTTTTATTTATTATTATTATTATTATTATTATTATTATTATTATTATTATTATTATTATTATTATTATTATTATTATTATTATTATTATTATTATCAATCATAACTAACTAAAGGTGTAAAATTTCACCACTTCACCATCTTAATAAATCTGGATAATTTATCTCCATACTCTTCAATACTTCAGATATAAAAATAATAGTGAAAGTAGTAAACACACGAAAATAAAAAATACAATATCTACTTTCACATCCCATTGCATTGTGTCATTTCCCGACCTAACCAAAGATAATGATTTAACGCACACGAACACAGTAAACGCAGGGAAACACACTTTTGCCTAAAAGCAACTAACCACGGACTTAAATCTACAGGGTAAGCTCAGGTGTAAGGGTGTAACGAAACAATTTTTGATTGGTGTAAGAAACGAAAGGAATGGCTCTAAGGGTTTTTCTAGGGTATCTTACTCTAAAAATGAGAGTAAACAAAAGGGTTTAAACGGGGGTTAACTAACCAGTGTAGTTAGTTAATAACACATAACATATAAAGGCTATTTGGGTGTAATCTTAGAAATTTACCAAGTTAGACAAGTCACTCCAATTATATCAATAATACTCATTATGGTGGTCTCGAATAGTATATAAGCCAAGTTCTAAAGTTTACTACAAGTCACCGGCACACTCATATTTTTGTGGAATTTGGGTAAAATATTGGGAAACGGAATAGGCTTAATTCTCACAATTTGGAAATAAGGGTTATGTGTGCGGTCATGCAACTTAGATTTAACAAAAACATGCTAGAAAAAATTTTAAATTTAAGCATATTAAGCACATAATAAGCAAATTTTTGAAAAATAAGGACAAGTAACGTTCTAATTCTCCATCCCCCCACTTAAGATAAACAACGCCCTCGTTGTTTAATATAAATTAAAAACAGGAAATAGAA
This sequence comes from Artemisia tridentata subsp. tridentata, assembly GCA_021014915.2. NCBI lineage: Eukaryota > Viridiplantae > Streptophyta > Magnoliopsida > Asterales > Asteraceae > Artemisia > Artemisia tridentata. The sequence continues at coordinate 6,605,902 of CP139506.1, read as the reverse complement.
AGAATTAGAACGGAAAACTCCCCTGAGATTTGCTCGGTATGATCCTCCATTATAAGAATGCGAGCATATGTAATGCGGGAGTCCATCAACATCTTTAATCGTCCAGACCTGTAAAAATATAGAGACCACAGAAAAAGAAACTCGAAAACATCTCGTTAATCATCTGTTAGGAAATAAAAATACGAAAATTACAGGTCAGAGTGTCGATGCGCCGTATCCATGGAATATTGGATACGCCGCATCAATTGCCTGCAGAAAATACTAAAGTGCGCGCCAGGGGTCAATACACCGTATCTACTAAAAGTGAATACGCCGCATTGACCAACTGACAGAAAGACAAAAACAAAAATATACTAAAAACAAATAAAAGACAAGCATGGGTTGCCTCCCAAGAAGCGCTTGTTTTTGTTAGAGTCACGAGCCTGACTCCACCCTTATTTACTAGGCAATAGGGTGTTGTTCCCCCCACTTGGGATCAAGTGCGGGTGATAGTAGCAATAAACACCATAAGAGTGTAAATTTGCTACAAGTAGTGATGGAAGAAATATGTAAATATCATACCTTGGCAATATATGTACATCTCTCATTACCTTATTGCTCGAGGATCTTTCTTCTAACATATTCTTCCATAGTAATTTCCGGATTGTCCATCTTCATTATTACCTGAAAGATAAACAACCAAGAACACAAGCAGTAGACGAAAAAAATAAAACCTAAACTAATAAAAATTTAATAAACACAAAAAATAAAAAACAAAAAATATTTTTGGTGTCACAGAAAATCGATGCGCCGTATCCAACAGACAATGGATACGCCGTATCGATACAAGATAGTACGCCGTATCCAACAGACAATGGATACGCCGTATTAGCTTTCTGTAACAGATTTTTCAAATTATATAATACTAAAAAAAATCACACAAACTAAAAAAAATTGTCGCAGAACGTCAATGCGCCGTATTCACAGACAAGAATATGCCGTATTGAAATCAGACAGATGCGCCGTATTCACAGACAAGAATACGCCGTATTGCCTTTCTGAGACAGAAACACAGAATGACAAAAACACACAGAAACTAACGAAAACAAATAAAAACTAAAATACCAATAAATCAAATTAAACAATCACTCCCCGGCAGCGGCGCCAAAAACTTGATGTGTTTTTTTAAGTCTATAAAATTTTACCAAGTTTTAAATTTATTTATTGCCGAACTAACCTATAGACTCTAAACACTAACGAGCAGTGTACCCGATCAATGTAGATAGTTTCTAGGTAAGCAAGGGTCGTTCACTAGGAGCGAAGCTAAAGTGATCTAATGGTATTCTAATTACTAAACTAACTATTCTAACCTAGAAAGCAAGTAAATATTTTTGGGGGTTTTAGCCTGAGAGGCTAACACGATTTTTATGTGTTTTCTAATTAACCTAATTGCAAGAAAATAAATAACTAAACTAAATACAAGCGAAGTAAAGATAGATGGAGATCAATAGGAAGAACGGGTTAGCCAAGTTTAATCCATCTATTAATTATATATGCTTATGTCTACTTGTTTTAATTCATTCAATTGTTAATCGGCATATCAATTACGAAATTCTGTCACAATTAAGTAACTAGCCCTCGGGGCGGATATGACGAAAGATCATAGTGACTCGTCTAGCATCAATACTAACTTATTGCTTTAAACCATCTAACCTAGTTCGGTATTACACGCCACTAGTCCTATTAGGTTGTAGACATGTTCCGTTTATGCCAAACAATGATTCCTAATAGAGATTCGGGTTAACACGCAAATAACTCAACCTAAGTAACCACAATTATAGGTAGTTAAGTCACATCAATTAAAGTTATAAGGATCATAACCTAGTTACATAGACTTTTACTAGTTATAAGCAATAAACGAGTTTTTATCGACAAGCACCCAATCCAATAACAAAGTAAATCAATTCAACACAAACATAAAAACTAATAAAACTTCATAAACATGACTAACACCTAAGGGTGTTAGCCCATAATCTCAGTAACAATACATAAAGTTGTAATCAAAGCAAACGAATAAGAATTCATAATGAAAACGATACGCTAACCGAACGATTACACTTAATATAAGGTTCTTGAGATGATCTTCTAGGATGATTGGATCTTCAAGGAGGTCTTCTGCTGTTTGGAGGGGTTTTTGGTCGCCTGGGAATGACCCCAAGGGTCCCCAATCATCCCCTAATTCGTTAATGAGTCTTCTATTTATAGTTTCTGAAATCGGGGTCGATGCGGCGCATCTGTAGAGTTTGATGCGCCGCATCTATAAGTAAACGTAGCCTCCAAGTCTGAAACTGACCCGATATGGCGCATCTAGAATTATGATATGGAGCATCACCCAATACGGCGCATCTAAATACCCAATGCGCCGCATCTCCATCAGGAACAGATAGATCTCCTTTTCCTCTTTACGTGGCCGCTTGAATCAACTAAAACGGAGTACGAATGAAGATTTTACGGCCAATATACGAAAGCATCTTCGAGTGTCGACTTGTAATCTTTGACTTCTTCTTTAAGCTTCTAATCTTCACTTGACTTCTTGGTAAGTATTGTATATGGCCGATACGGTGCATTGAATTGGTCCAATGTGGCGTATCAAGGTAACTTCGCGTGGGGTCCAAGATTATAATATTCTGGAATATTCGTACACCGTCTTCAGATGCGGCGTATCTTGAATCTTCTATGCGGCGCATGTCCTTCAATATCTTGGATAATCTTTGGTGAAGTCTTGAGAGTGATATGCCGTATGTCAGAAATGTAATGCGGCGTATCTGGAGTGGAATAAGTTGGTTCTTCTTCGTTGACCAAAGTTTCATATGCGGCGCATGGTATAATTACATGCGGCGCATTCTTCAAAGTCAGGCAATGGTCTTCGAATTCATCTAAGTATGATGATATGACGTATCTGTCTAGAATGATACGGCGTATCTCCTTGAGTTCAGTAGACTTTTTCCATCTTGATCATATATCTCCATATTTCGTCCAAAATCACTAACTTTCACCAAATGCTTGTTTTTACCTGAGAATTACTAAAGTAAACGATTAAGTATCGATTCTCATATAAAATAATATAAAACAAGTGAATAACATAGGATAAATGATGCCAATAAAATGTACTTATTTGATGTCATCAATATCTTATACGTTTAGCATGATACGAATATTATGCTTGTTAAAGTTATCTTGTAAAGGACTCCTTGTGTCTATAAAAGGAGATCCTAGATTAGGGTTTTGATATATCTCTTCCATACGTATTATTGTGAAAAGCTTCAAGGTGTAAACCCTAGTGATAACTTAGATCACTCGTATTATTCTCAATAATATTGAAGCTACAAGTTTGGTTAACATCTGTGTTCATACTTTTCATTGTTCATATTCACTCATATACATCACACAAATAATATTCTAAGTGCTTTGTAGTAAATTCCGCGTGCTACATAGCATATACTCAAAGTATCTATCTAACACAAGGCGTGTGTTTAGATCCTTCACAAGTGGTATCAGAGACAGGTTGCTGATACTTTGAATTAGAGGATCCAAAGTAGAAACTCATTCACCCACAAATGGAGACAGAGAACAATCAATCCAACATTGCTCCAAAGCTACCAAAACTCAAACTCAATGAGTTTGAGATGTGGAGAATTATGATAGAACAGTACTTCCTTGTACAAGATTATGCTTTATGGGATATCATTCTTTATGGTGATTCTTCAAGCTAGGCTCTACTTCTGAAACCATTGATGGCAAGACTGTTGTAAAACAAAATTCTGGTCCTGTTACTACTGAAGAAGGAATCAGAAGAGGAATGATTTGAAGGCTAGAAGTTTACTTCTGATGACTCTACCCAAAGATCTGATGCTTCCTTTCAGCAAGTACACCACTGCAAAGCAATTATTTGAAGAAATTTGTGTTGTGTTTGGTGGCAATGATGCTACCAAGAAGACACAAAAAACTTTGCTGAAACAAAGCTTTGAAAACTTCTCTGCATCAAGCAATGAATCTCTTGACAACATGTTTACCAGATTACAGAAGATTGTTACACAATTAACTGTTTTTGGTATTGATGTTGACCAAGAAGATCTTAATATGAAGTTTTTGAGAAGTCTACCATCAGAATTTGATTTTGATGTCATTGTCTGGCAAAATAAGTCAGGTATTGACACTATGAAGCTGAATGATCTTTAAAATAATTTTAAAATTATTGAACAAAGATTAAAGAAGTCTGGAAAGTTGGGTTCTGGTAATATGGCACTTCTATCATCTTCCATTACTAGCAAATCTGAAGAGGAAGATGTAGATGATGATGATGATGTTTCTACTGCTAGCCTTGGAGTTTCTACTGGTGGTCATAGTGTTCCTACTGCTAGTTCTCACAAAAATGTTGCTGGGCTTGCAGATCCTACATTTTATGCTTTCATAACTAGTCAAGCCAAAGGGTCTTATCTAACTAATGAAGACCTTGAACAATTGGATGATGATGACTTGGAAGAAATGGACATCAAATGGCAAGTTGCTCTTCTTAGCATGAGGGCTAAGAAATTTTGGCAAAGAACTGGAAAGTCCATCAACATCAATGGCAATGATACTGCCGGGTTCGACAAGAGAAAAGTAGAGTGTTTCAATTGTCACAAGTTGGGACACTTTGCAAGGTAATGCAGAATGCCAAGGAAGAAGGACAATAGGAGCATGTGGAACAAACATGACAAGAAGAAGGAGATCACAGTTAAAGAACCAAAGGCTATGCTAGCTATAGATGGAGTAAGCTATGATTGGAGCTTTATGGCAAAAGAAGATGAAGAACCTACTGAAACAGCAATGATGACTACAGAATTTGCCTTGATGGCTTTTTCAGACTCTGAGGTACAATCTTTTGAAAGTTGTTCAAAATCTTGTAGTGCTTTAAAAGAGTGTGAAAGGCTTAGGAAGTTATTAGATGATGAAAGGATAGAATTGAATAATGTTAATTATAATATATTTAATCACAAAAGAGGCATAACTGTTTTAGAAAAGCAACTAGATCACTATAGGGCTAATGAGACTAAATTTAATGATCAGATAGCCATTTTAAAAAGAGATTTGGAATATAAAATTGCTGTTAATGAGGCTCTTAGAGAAGAAATTGAAAATGTTAAGAAAGCCAATCAGAACATACAGCTTAGTGTTGACACACTTGAAGCTACATCAAAAGGAGTTCAGAAAATCATAGAGTGTCAACTTATCAATAAAGCTAAATCAGGTGTAGGTTATAAGTCTGTACCTCCACCATTTGGAGGTGTTCCCTCACCTCCAGGAATAGACTTAGCACACACTGGGTTAAAAGAATTTCAGGATATTGAATGTCCTAGATATGGTCCTAAGACCAATGAGTGCCCCAAGTTTGTGTATGGAGGTACCATAAACAAAGTTGAGAAAAGTAGTTCTGAAAGTGAGGTCTTTGAAAGTGCTAGTGATTCCTCACTTCATGAGGAAAATGTGATAGAAAAGAAGGAAACCACTCTTCCTGAGGTAGTTAAGAAAGAAACTGTGTCACCTAGAAAACCAGTTAATCAGTCTAGGCCAACAGTTAGATATGCTGAGATGTATAGAAAAAGGTCACCAGCTCCTAGGGGCAATCAAAGGAACTGGAACAACTTACAATCTCAACAACTTCGTAATGAGTTTGTGATGTATAATAAAGCATGTTACATTTGTAGTATTTTTGACCATTTACATGCTAATTGTGGATACCATCAGGGTAGAAGGATGGTATTTGGAAAAACAAGGGTCTCAGGGAATACAAATTCAAAGGGTGAAAGAAAACAATTTTCAAAGAAATTCTCATCCTAATGTTCACAACAATATGTTTCCCATAGCAGTACAAACAAAATCACATGGTACTGCTATACCAGTCAATCCTTTTTACCCAAAACAACCTGTTTCAAAGCCAATAACAAATTTTGTTAAATCAGGACAAACAGGAAAAAGGGTCTTTTATGAGAAAAGAGTTGTTTACAATAAAAAGTGGGTACCTAAAGTTAAAACAAATGTGCCAGCAATTCCAACTGCTAGTACAAAAGTTTCCACTGATAGTCCAAAATTTTCAAAAGCCAAAGCTGTAAACACTAACTGGGTAAATATGGGAAATGCTGTTAAGCCCTCAGCACGTTGGGAATGGAGACCAAAAGGAATTATCACCTCAAACAATCCCAATGGTGTATCAATGACCTTTAACAGATATAACTTTATTGATACACGAGGCAGATCCAAGTCAGTAATGGCTTGGGTCCCCAAGAGAAACTAATTCTCTTTATTTTTATGTGCAGGAACATTCAAGTGCTATAAAGACTGATCAAGGATACTCAGATAGTGGATGTTCAAGGCACATGACTGGCAACAAGTCTTATCTTTCAAATTTCATACCTTTTGAAGGACAGTATGTCAGCTTTGGAGGTGGTATTGGTGGTAAAATTTCTGGTAAAGGTACTATTAGAACTAGAAATTTGGACTTTGAAGATGTGTACTATGTGAAAGAGCTTAAGTATAATCTCTTTAGTGTCTCACAGATGTGTGACAAGAAGAACAATGTCCTTTTTACTGATTCTGAGTGCCTTGTCCTATCTAAGGATTTTAAGATGCCTGATGAAAGTCAGATATTACTTAAAATTCCTAGAAAAGGTAATTTATACAGTATTGATATGAAGAATATTGTTCCAAAGGAGAATCTTACTTGCTTGATTGCAAAGGCCACATTGGATGAGTCTATGTTATGGCATAGGAGACTTGGTCATGTTAATTTCAAAACCATTAATAAGATTGTTAAAGATGGTTTGGTAAGAGGCTTGCCTCAGAAAAGATTTGAGAATGACCAAACTTGTGTTGCTTGTCTTAAAGGAAAGCAGCACAGAGCTTCTTGTAAGCCCAAGGCCCTTAACTTTATTACTCACCCACTTTATATGCTTCATATGGACTTGTTTGGTCCAACTTCTGTGAGTAGTATAAATCTTAAGAAGTACTGTCTTGTTGTGACTGATGATTATAGCAGGTTTACATAGGTTTTCTTTCTTGCTACCAAGGATGAAACAGCTGAAATCCTTAAGACTTTTATTTCTGAGGTAGAAAACCTAATTGATAGGAAGGTTAAAATCATCAGATGTGATAATGGGACAGAGTTTAAGAATAGAGTTATGGATGAATTTTGTAGGGTTAAAGGTATTAAGAGAGAATTTGTGTTGCTAGAACTCCTCAGCAGAATGGTGTTGCTGAAAGGAGAAATAGAACATTGATAGAGGCTGCTAGAACCATGTTGGCTGATTCTAAGCTACCCATGAACTTTTGGGCTGAAGCAGTTAGTACTGCTTGTTATGTACAAAACAGGGTTTTAGTGGTGCAATCAAAGAACAAGACACGTTATGAGCTCTTTAGAGGTAGAACACCTACTTTAGAATTCATGAGACCATTTGGTTGTCATGTTACCATTCTAAATACCTTAGACCAATTAGGGAAGTTTGATGGTAAATCAGATGAAGGTTACTTTGTTGGATACTCTATGGTTAGTAAAGCATTTAGGGTATACAACTTAAGAACCAAAAAGATTGAGGAAAATCTGCATGTAAACTTTTTGGAGAATAAATCTAATGTTGCAGGTACAGGTCCAAGCTGGATGTTTGATATGGATTCTTTGACCCATTCTATGAATTATGTGCCAGTTACTGCAGGTACAAATACTAATGATTATGCAGGGTCAGAAGAATATGTTGATACTGATGGATCAAGCTTGGAGAATGAGGCAGATCAAGATCATGTTCTTATGCCTATTTGGAATGCTGATCATACTTTCAAGAATGGTGATCCACAATCCTCTACTGAAGCATGAAAAGAGGGTGATGCAGTTGACAAGAATACAAAGAATGTGGATGCTCAGAATCAGGATATTCCTGAAAGCAGTACAAACAGAGTTAGTACTGCTGATGCTAATGTTAGTACTGATGGACCAAATGTGAACACTCAAGATCCAACAGTTATTTCCACTTCTCAGTATGATCCCTTTGATGTCTTTGGAGGAGGTTTGCACAACATGCCTGTTACATATGAGGTTCCTCAAATTCCTCATCTCAGAATTAACAAGGATCATCCACTTGATAATGTCATTGGCAATGTCAATACTCCTGTGAGAACAAGAAGGCGGTTGCAAGAACCAGATCATCATGGTTTTGTCAGTGAAGTTTATGACTCCAAAGATCATGAAGAAAAGAATGAATGTCTGTTTGAATGCTTTTTGTCTCAAATTGAACCAAAGAATGTCCTCAAGGCCTTAGAAGACTCAAGCTGGGTGGAAGCAATGCAAGAAGAGTTGCTTCAATTCAATATTCAGAAGGTTTGGGTGCTTGTTGATTTACCTAAAGGGAAAAGAGTGATTGGTACAAAATGGGTTTTCAAAAATAAGAAGGATGAAAGAGGATAGTTATAAGAAATAAGGCTAGGCTTGTAGCTCAGGGTTATACACAGGAAGAAGGAATTAATTATGAAGAGGTGTTTGCACCAGTTGCAAGGATTGAGGCTATAAGGCTTTTTCTAGCTTATGCTTCTTTTATGGGCTTCACTGTCTACCAAATGGATGTGAAGAGTGCCTTTTTGTATGGGTAAATTGAGGAGGAAGTTTATGTTTCTCAACCTCCAGGTTTCATTGATCCAGATCATCCAGACAAAGTTTACAAGGTGGTGAAAGCTCTCTATGGCTTGCATCAAGCTCCAAGAGCTTGGTATGAAACTCTTGCTACTTATTTATTGAACAATGGGTTTCATAGAGGCAGAATTGATCAGACTCTTTTCACCAAGAAGAACAAGGGTGATATTTTACTTGTTCAAATTTATGTAGATGATATCATCTTTGGGTCTACAAAGAAAGCAATGTGCAAAGAGTTTGAAAAATTGATGAAAGATCAATTCATGATGAGTTCCATGGGTGAATTTACTTTCTTTTTAGGGCTACAAGTGCAACAAAGACCAGATGGAATTTTTATTAGCCAAGATAAGTATGTGGTTGATATTTTGAGAAAATTTCAATTTGGAGATGCAAAAGTGACTAGCACACCTGCAGATAAGGATACAGCTTTGATGTTGAAGGATAATAGTGGTGAAGCTGTGGATGTTCACACTTACAGGTCTATGATTGGATCATTGATGTATCTGACTTCATCAAGACCAAACATAATGTTTGCAGTGTGTGCTTGTGCAAGATTTCAAGTCACTCCCAAGATCTCTCACTTGACTGCTGTGAAGAAAATTTTTAGGTATCTTAAAGGTCAACCCAAGTTAGGATTATGGTATCCAAAGGAATCTCCAATGGAGTTGGTATCTTATTCAGACAGTGATTATGCTGGAGCAAGTTTGGATAGGAAATCCACAACTGGTGGATGTCAATTTCTTGGATGCATGTTGATCTCATGGCAGTGCAAAAAGCAAACAATGGTGGCTACTTCAACAACTGAAGCAGAGTATGTGGCTGTTGCAAGTTGATGTGCTCAAGTGTTGTGGCTTCAAAATCAATTGCATGATTATGGGTACAACTTTATGAACACCATTATTTATATTGATAATAGCAGTACAATGTGCATTATTAAAAATCCAGTTCAACATTCTTAAACTAAACATATAGAAATTAGACATCATTTTATCAGAGATTGTAATGAGAAAAGGTTAGTTCAGGTTGTCAAGATTCATACTGATGACAACTATGCTGACTTATTAACTAAAGGTTTTGATGTGGGGAGGTTTCAGTACTTGGTTGCAGGTATTGGAATGCTCAATCCATAAACTCTGATGTCTAAGTGTCTTTTTTGAAAGAATTTGGATTAGTACTGCTTGTATTGTCAATAAAATGCTTTTTAGAGTTTGTACTGTTAGTTGAATTTTGATACTGCTTATGTTAAAATGTTAATACAAGTCATATCTGTCAAATAGAAAATATTTTATCTTGTATTTTCTTGGTTTTGGACTAACATTTGCAGGAAGAATAAGCATTCTGAATGGCATTGAGTAATGTAGTGGATTGGTGCATGATAAGTTTGAATAGTGTGATTCATCACACACAACAAATGGTAATCAGTTCACCATGTCTAATCCACATAAGAATTTACTAGTCCAGAGCAAACGGCTACTGGTAAAGACTTCTCAAATCCGTTCATGGTTGATAGTTTACCAAAAACTTTATGGTTATCAGCTCACCATATTCTATATGATAAAGAGTTGGCTAGTCCAAAGCAAACGGCTCTTGGTAAAGACAAGTCAAATCCGTTGATAGCTGATAGTTTGCTAAAAACTATGCATGAGCAGTCATGTTTTTATATAAATTTCTTTCTACTGCTCTTTGAAAAGTTTGTACTGATGAGTCATAGTTTGTACTGATAGTTGTATCTTTACATTAAGTTGTTACGTCTGATGACTCATTCACAGATTTTTGAAAATATGAATTGGGAAAATATTTTGTTACTATACTTTTAGGGTCTCTAATAAGGAAACTTATCTTGTTTCAAACTTTTCTATAGATAACTCTTTTTTTGTGCGACACTTTACAAACCCTACTAGTATACATATACCCTCCCAATTGGCTTTAATAATCATTCTAACAATCGATCTCTTTTCTGTCAAAAACGATTGTTTCTCAAATCATGGTTAACTTGGTTACTGGAGGCTCAGAAGTTAAACCTAGTTCCACTAGGGATGAAACTCAGTCTATGTTCAATGATGCACCTCTCACAGCAGGTTACACAGCTGGATGTGTTAAGAATAGTCTGCAACTTACTGAATTGATGAATCTTTGTACCACTTTAGCTTCCAAAGTTTCCAACTTGGAAGTTGATCTCAAGAACACAAAGATGTTGTGTGCAACATTACAAGGCCAAGTCAAGCAGTTACAAGCTAAACAGGATATTCATGTTGCTTCTTCAGATTCTGATGACTTTTATATGGCTATTATGAATGCTTCCAAGCAGGGGAGGAAAACAGAATCAAAGATTCAGGGGAGGCAAAAGCAGCTTTTGTTTGAAAATGTTGATGAATATGTAGCAGGTTTTTGTCTTTCTGATGATGAAGAAAGTACTGCAAATTTTCACAAAGGTACTGCTGATGATTGTGAGAAGAAAAGAAAAGAAAAAGAGATGGACTTAAAGATTATTGAAGCAGCTGAGAAACTTAAGAAGAAGAATGAATCACAAGAAGATGCTGTGTATATTAATTTATTTCCAGCAAGAATTATGGATTGGAAGATTAGCAGAGATAAGTTTGGCAAAATCTGGAAAGTAACTAGAGCTGATGGAAAGTCTGAATATTACAAGAACATTGAAACTTTGGTGAAGTCTTGTGATAGAGTAGATTTAGATACCTTATGGAAGCTGGTTCAATTGAAACTCAAAGATGCCAAGAAAACTGATGTAAAAGAGCAAGAATTTTGGGTGGAGCTTAAAAGGTTATATGAACCAGATCCTACAGATGTGTACTGGAACTTTCCAAGCCAAGATAAAACTATCTCATGGAAATTCTATAACTCAAGCAATGTTCATCACTTGTCAACTCAAGGTGGAGTTGAATTATTCATGTTTGCTGAGTTAGAATATCCATTATGTACTGAAGTGATAATTGGAATGATGTCTTCAAAGCTTCAATATGATGAAGAAACAGAGGAAGTCCAGAATCTCATACTAAGCATAAGTGGTCGATTACTAACTAAGATTTGTGATGAGCTTGACAGTGAAACACAAGCTAAAAGGAGGAAGGAGTGTTAAGTGTTTGAAAGAATTCCCCTTGTTCTTAAAAGTTAAAGTATAATTGAAGAAACTTGTGAACATGTAGAAGAATCACAAGTTTAGGGGAGGATTGTTGGGAATTATACTTAATAGTTGGAACTGTCAACCCTAAAGAAGGAACTGCTGAAGTTTACACTAGCAGTACTAACTGAGTTAGTACTGCTTATACAGAAAGTTAGAACTGCTTATGAGATTATTATCAGAAGAGAAGACGCGTTTAGATAAATATAGAATAGATTGCATGTATATCTTATACGTTTAGCATGATACGAATATTATGCTTGTTAAAGTTATCTTGTAGAGGACTCCTTGTGTCTATAAAAGGAGATCCAAGATTAGGGTTTTGATATATCTCTTCCATACGTATTATTGTGAAAAGCTTCAAGGTGTAAACCCTAGTGATAACTTAGATCACTCGTATTATTCTCAATAATATTGAAGCTACAAGTTTGGTTAACATCTGTGTTCATACTTTTCATTGTTCATATTCACTCATATACATCACACAAATAATCTTCTAAGTGCTTTGTAGTAAATTCCGCGTGCTACATAGCATATACTCAAAGTATCTATCTAACACAAGGCGTGTGTTTAGATCTTTCACATAGCCGAACCATCTCTTCCTATGTAGTTGAAAAAAATTGAGAAAATTAATATATTAGTCGGGTTAATTACAAGATTATGTGTAAGTAAATCATTAAAGTGCGTGTTTGAAAAAAAAAAAAAAAAAAAAAAAAAAAAAACGATACTTACATATTGAAGCCGAGCCTCGTCCTGCAACCACACATCATCCTTGCAGTGCGTGTCGTAAAAGCTCTTGATGAGTGACGGGTACTGGCGGTTCTCGCTATTCTCAAACTGTATATACACATGCATATAAGATGAAACAAATTAAAAATGACAAATCAAACACCATATATATTTTAATTAAACTTAAATACTTTTATAAAATTAAAATATATAATTAAAATTAATTACTTTTATAAAATTAAAATTTTTAATTAATATATAATTAAAATTAAATAATTTTATAAAAATAAAATACTTTCATAAAAATAAAATGTGTCTTAGATATTCGTGGCGAGTAGCGGCCAATGACTTGGAACCGTGGCGGCTGTAAATCTTGTTCTTCTTCCTGTTCTCTTTGTTCACAGCAGCTCACTTGAGGTTCTTCTCCGTCATGTAGAACTCGACATGCTCCTCCCATACAGACGGCTCCACGTTCGGAGGAGGGTTTCTTCTTATCACATCCACAGCCGCAGGCCCACCCTTCCTCGTAAAGTAATCACGCTTCATGTCATGCTTGTTGTCGGAGTAGCGCCTAGCCAAATATGCATTGATGCCTCTGCGAATGTTGTCCCAATTTGATTCGCGCATGTGGCGCTCCAAGTTAAACATTTGCTGCAATCAAATATAGTTAAAATTAATATAGAGATATAAATAAATAAACAAATTTAAATAAATATACACAATTAAACAAATTTAAACACCCCCGCAGCTGCAACAGGGGTGTTTGGTTACTGATACAACAGCAACCAAACACCCCTTTTGCAGCAGTGGGAGTGTTTGGTTACTGCTGCAACAACAACCAAACACACCTGTTGCACCTGCAACAACAACCAAACACACCTGTTGCTGCAACAGGGGTGTTTGGTTGTTGTTGCAGCAGTAACCAAACACCCCCGCTGCTGCAACAGGGGTGTTTGGTTGCTGCCAGCAACCAAACACCCCTGTTGCAGCAGCGGGAGTGCTTGATTTTCTTTTTTTCTTTTTAATTTAATTTTTTTTTTGTAAGCGGATGTGATAGCAAAAGGTTATAGACATTTAACTAAATAAACACGATAACAAAACACTATAAAAGGAAAATAAAATAACTGACCCCGAGTCGGTTCATGACGGCAGCCTTCTTCTCAGCTTCAATCGCGTACCAGGAGGGATAGTGCAACGGCAACGACCTAACCAGCTCGCCAACGTAGTTAGCAAACTATGCGTGGTGGGGCCTGACATGAGTGTACGTCTTCTGATCACGAGTCTCGAACTCGATTGACTGCGGGCCATGAAGTGCCACGGCTTTCTTGAGGGCTACGTTCTTCGAGGCTTCACGGACCGGCGGCCTGCCGCCATCCCGACCTCCACCCCTAGCCCTACCTCCTCTTCGGGGTCGTCGTGACGATCCTACAATTGAAGTGAGTGAAAACGTCATAAAATAACAAGTAACAAAATTCAAATGATCAAGTTTAAGTTTCTTACCACCACCCACCACGGCAACCGTTATCAATCTGACGGGTAGGGGAAGGTGGTGGGTCACCGGCACCGTCACCACCGTGACCGCGGGCGACTGCTGCTGCCATCTGTAAAAGTACAAGTTGAATAACGTATAGAAATTCATGAACAAATTAACATAAGCATGCACACATTCAAATACATACACATTCAAAATAAATATACACATTTAAACAATCCATAACAATTTCATTCAAATAAGTGTCGTTTTACAAGTTACAATTTAAGATCAATCTGCTAAATCATAATCACTATCATAAACAACATTAGTCGCAACTTCAACTTCATCATCAGAATTGTTTGCATCAGAATCTGCTAAATCATAAGGATCGTCGTCTTCATCATAAATAAAATCATCGTCGTCATCAATAGGAATGATTGGTGGTGGTGCCTCAACTAGCGTTGATTGACCATCGATATTTAAGGTTTCAAATTCCAAATCATTCAAATTAGCAGACAGTTAGAGATCAGATGAGTTGTTGCCATGTATCACATCATCATCGTCTTCTACTACGATGACATCCCAGGTTGTGTTGTGATTCACATCTTGGACGACCTTCCAATGGAGTGGTCGTCTGGCAGGATCTTCAAGGTAGAAGACTTGTTTTGCTTGTGTTGCGAGAATGTAAGGTTGATCTTCAAACGCATAGCTACATGCCCAAATTTGTGTCATGTTGTTTCTAGTGTTAAAACGTTGGACTCTACCTATTTTGTTGGTTAAGTTGAACCACTTAACTCGAAACAACACAACTTTGAACTGGGTATACGCAAACTCCAGATTTTCTTCTAGCTGACCATAATACATTTCTCCTTTCTTCTTGCTAGGTGAACAAATTCCGCTATTCTGAGTTGTACGTTTTATATCGCGGCTGTGTACGACAAACTTCACACCGTTGACTACGCAAGAGTTGACTGAGATTGGGGTCGGTGATGGTCCACAAGCCAAAGCGAATAAGTCGGGAGTACAACTTGGGTCATTGGCTATGTAAAGTTTACCGATCTCTAAACGGGTCCAACTCTTATCAAGTATCATAACTGCATTTTGTTTTGTTCAACACTTAATTATTACACATTCAAAAGATTCGACACATAAACACATATAACCGTGGAATTATTACGAGTTGTTTTGATCACCTAGTGCAACTATGGAAGGCAATCCTAACCCACTCTTTGAATGATTCGTCTCATATATGAATGCGTATAACTGATTTACTATTTGAGAAAATTTCGGCAGCATTTCCCCTCAACTCCCCAAATATGTGCATTAAAGACATATTCGTAGGAGTAAAGGAGAAACACTGTCGAAATCATCTCAAATAGTAAATCAGTTATACGCATCCATATCCTAAATGAGACAAAACATTCAAAAAGTAGTCCCAAACAGGGGACTTTCCAAAATTAATTTCTAATAAATTAATTCCAGACGGGTTTTCTATAGGATGATTAACTTCGGACGGGGACTTTCCAAAATTAATCACTAAAATCCTAAAACATTCACAAAAGTCTAACAATAATACACAAATTGACTAACATTCTAAAATCACATTCACAAATCGACTAACAATCACATATACACTAACTAACCAAACGCATATAACAAATATTCTTTTTACCAAACACGTGCACCCGTAGAATGGAAAAAATAAATTTGCTAGTGTTTTTTTTTTTTTTTTTTTTTTTTTTTTTTTTTTTTTTTTTTTTTTTTTGTGAAAAGGAGAAATATTATTAATCACAAAAAGAGCACTTAGACACTCATTTTTACACTCATGGACAACCCCATGATGAGATAATGAGGCTAAAAAAATATGAATTCATACAACAACATTCAATGAGACTAAGCTAATCTATATTCAAAACATTCACAGAATGGAACTATCAAACTCAGAAACAGCAGACAACATTATCAAACTGCTCTTTTAAGCTTCACATTCCATTTGTCTTCTACACTTCACACTGCATTTGAGTCCTCTACAATGAAACTCATAATCCTCCATTTAATACTTTCCATGATATTTTGCACAAGTGTATCAACACTTCTTTCATTGTTCTTGAAAATCCTGGAATTCCTTTCTTGCCACACAAAATAAACTGAAGCACCCAGGATAATTCTTCTAACAGCACTCCAAATATTCCTGTTGGCTTTCAATCTAGAGAATTCATCAATGATTTCTTTCCAGTTGAATGAGAACCTTTTGTCAATAAGATCCTGCATTCTGCTCCACACACTATAAGAGTACTGGCATTGGAAGAATAAATGATCATGGGAATCCTGGCATTGTTTACAAAAAACACATCTCATTTCATCATCTTGATACCATGCTGCAATCCTATCTTGTGTCATCAATCTCTCTTGTACTGCCATCCAGATAACAAATGAGTGTCTAGGAATATTCTGAGGGAACCACACCAAGTCTTTCCACACAACTGTGCTCCCATTACTTCTCATATCCTTCCAAACTACTTTTGTAGCATATTCTGTTTTCTTCTCTAAATTTGACACCCACACAGCTTTATCCTTACAACTAGTATTCAAAACAGGAACATGAACATTATTCAATCTAGAGAATTTAACATTCCAATCCATTGGCCATCCCCAATTATTATCAACAACCAACTCCTAAACTGTGCATTCTATACTCAGTCTAGCATTGTAAATTTCTCTTGTTGAAATAAACTCACACAAAGGCCCTTCACTGCACCATTTGTCAAACCAAGCAGAAACACTTTTTCCATCACCAAGCTTATAGAACACATGCTTTCTGAATTTTTCTCTAAGATTCAATATATTTTTCCATCCAATACTACTAGTACTATCCTGAGTTACTTCCCATACACTCTTTCCTTTCAATTTTTCTACATTTATCCATTTTACCCATAGAGTATCTTTTTTAGCAGCTATGTTCCATAGATGTTTCATTATCAAGACTTCATTCTATGTCTGCAAGTCTTTAATGCCCAGACCCCCATGGTCTTTAGGTTTACAAATCTGTTCCCAAGAAACTTTTGCTTTACCTTTAGTAATTTCACCTTGGCACCACAAGAACCCTTTAAGCAGCTTATTGATTTCCTTAATAACTGTTCTTGGGAGAATGAAAATAGAGGCCCAATAGACTTGCATAGAGGATAGAACTGAGGCAATAAGTTGTAATCTCCCAACATAAGATAGTGCTCTGTTTCTCCAATCACTGACTCTGTTTCTAACTTTTTCTATTAGAGATTTACAATCATTGACACTCAGTTTCTTGGTTATTAATGGTACTCCTAAATACCTAACAGGTAACCTTCCAATAGTAAATGGTAGAACTTGTATCAAATTGGCTTGTTCAGGTACTGAGAGACCACTAAAGAAAATAGTACTCTTCTGCATATTGACCTTAAGACCAGAAAAGCTACTGAATTGATCCAAAGTATCTCTAATAACTCCAACTGATTGACAATCACCATGACTAAATACAATCAAATCATCAGCAAAGCCCAAATGAGTAATCTTTAACTTCTTGCATCCCTGATGATACCTAAATGCTTCACTGTTCTCAATGTTCTTTTTTAGAAGTAAGTTGAAAACTTCCATTGCTAAAGTGAATAAGTAAGGTGAGATAGGGTCACCTTGTCTTAAACCTCTGCCCCCACTAAAATATCCAACTCTTTCACCATTAACATTCAATGAAAACTTAGTAGTTGAAACACAAGTCATAATCCACCCTACCATTTTGCTATGAAATCCAAAATATTCCAAAGTACTCTTAAGAAAATTCCAATCCAGGGTATCATAAGCTTTCTGTAAATCTATCTTAAGAGCACATTTCTTGATCTTTTGTTTTCTATTATAGCCCCTCAAAAGCTCTTGTGCTAATAAAATATTATCAGTTATCTGTCTGCCTGCTATAAATGCACTCTGGTTTTCACTAACTAAGCTCCCAAGAACTTCTTTGATTCTATTAGTGATCACCTTGCTAATACATTTATACAAAACATTGCAACAAGCTATTGGTCTGAAATCAGAAACCTTATTGGGAGTAGAAATTTTAGGCACTAGTGAGATTAAAGTGGCATTCAACTCACCTAGTAGTTTCCCAGATGTAAAGAATTCTTGCACTGCCAACACAACATCACTTCCCACAATGCTCCAAGCTGATTTGAAAAACTTGGAAGTGAATCCATCTGGTCCTGGTGCTTTAGAATCCTCAATATCAAACATTGCTTCTTTAACTTCCTTCTCAGTTACTTGTCTTACCAAATAATCAGCCTCCTCACTTGACAATTTGCTAGTAAAGTTCACAGTATCACTTGGAAACTCAGTTACACTATCTTTTATTCCCAGAAATCTTTGAAAATGCTCAAGAAATTGCCCTGCAACTTGCTCTCTATCATATCTGACACCATTCTCTCCACAAACTTCCATAATTCTGCTCTTGTGTTGTCTTCCTTTGATAATTTTGTAAAAATAACTAGTGTTTCTATCCCCTTCCTTAAGCCACTCAATCTTTGCTTTTTGAAGTAAAAGATTTTCTTCATCTCTAACAGCTTCACAATATTCTTGTAACAATGAACAGCTTTCCTCTTTCCATTTCTCACAAAAAGGATCTTTATCAACATTTACCTGAGCAGCCTTCACTTTTTCTCTCAAAATACTTACCCTTTCATGCACATTACCTTTTTTCCAGCTCAGGTGATTCATCTTATGTTTGAACAACTTTATTTTCTGAACAACTCTATACATCTGGAACCCATTGATACTTTTCTCCCATTCTTCTTTAACCATAGGCAAAAACTCATCTTTCTCTGTTATAAAATTTGTCATTCTGAATGCTTTTTTCTTTCTGATTCCCCCTTTTGGAATTATTAGCACAGCTGGTGAATGGTCAGAAATGATATATGGTAGAAATACACTGTGTGCAGTAGCAAAACTTTCCAAGAACTTTTCACTTACCATAACTCTATCCAGTTTCTTCAAGGTTTTACATTTTGGATTTTTCAAACTCTTTGTCCAGGTGTATTGAAACCCTGAACTCAGTAAATCCTCAACTTCAACTTCATCAATACAACTCTTAAACTCAATCATATCATTAGTAGGGACTGAACTGCCATTAGAGTGCTCATTGACATCCAAAGTAACATTAAAATCACCCATTAGGACCCAAGCAGTTCCACTTGTAATCCTTTTATAAATTGCCAATTCTCTCCATAGCTTCCTTCTTTCCATTCCTAAGTTACTAGCATACACAACAGTGCAAAAGAATCTAGTTTTCCTGCATAAAGACTCAACCAGAAGTAGCATACTCTGCTTGGACTTGTGAATCAACCATGCTTCAATCAGATTTTGATCCCATCCAAACATTATTCTACATCCTTTGTTATTGTCTTCAGCATTTGATACGTATTGCCATTCACCAAAAACTTTATCACCAACTTTTTTGACATTCTTGTATCTGATATGAGTTTCCAGCATAGCACATACTTGTATTTTTTCCTCTATGATAAATTTCCTGACCTCTTTTTGTTTGTCAAATGTACTGAGGCCTCTAATATTCCATGTTGCAATTTTAAAATCCATAACTCTCTGTCTATTTTTGGCTCACTTTTTCTCTCAATTCTTTTGGCTCACTTATACACTCTGTCTATTTTTATACACACAATACTCTCTTTCTGTTTTTATACTCACAACTTCTCTCAATTCTTTTGGCTCTCCCAATCACTCTATCTGTTTTTAGAACACACAAAAGCTCTCTTTCTGTTTTTACTCTTTCCAACTCTCTCAATTCTTTTTGCTCACAATACACTCTGTCTGTTTTTATACCACACAAAACTCTCTTTCTGTTTTTAATCTCACCAACTCTCTCAATTCTTTTGGCTCTCAATTCACTCTGTCGGTTTTTCACACACAAAAACAAAATACTATATACAAAAAACAAAATACTTTCTATATACATTGCACTATTGGGATGGAACTGATAGCAATTCTTAGTTAAGAGAGTGACTACACACCCCCTCAACTTCATTCCTAAGAAGACATTCCTCAGTAGATGATAAGTCTTGCACACTATCTTCCTCATCAATTGACTTCTTATTATCATTCTTTGCTTTTTTTGTTTTTCTGTAATACTTCTTCATTCTATCATTCCAGCTATCCCATTCATTCACAGTTGGGTCATCATTCTTTTCTAGCATTTGGTTAACTAAAATTCTTTCCTGGTCATTTAGATCCTCAATCTCCTCATTAATCAAACTCTCTAAAGGTGCAAAACTATTACTCCCTATGATTCCAACATTTTCTTTCTACTGACTAGTACTTGCATCAGAAGTTTTCTTAATATGAGATTTTGTAACACTTTTGCTTATATCATTTGTTGCATCACCTTTTTTCTTATTCTCACTAACTCTTTTCCCTTTATCTGTACTAGACTTAGTAGTTACCTCTGCACTCTTTTTTGACCAATTCTCTTTCTTATTGTAATTTTGCTTAGAACCATTCATTCTCTTATTGTAACCTATATTTTTAGACTGACCACCCACCCCATTTTGATCAAGTCTGTTGTTCTTATTATTATAGCTTTCATTCTTACCTTTTCTGTACTGCACTTCTTTGAAACCATCATTACTTACATCCTGTTCCTGACCTTGATTTTCAATAGCACTTTCCTTAGGAACCATTCTACAATTGCTCATTTCATGTCCAAACACACAGCAATGGCTGCATCTCAAAGGTTGCCCGCCATATTCAACTTGAACATACTTAATCATACTAGTGCATGCCACTTTACTTCTATAAGCAATTTCAATAACATCTTTGAATTGCTTTTCAGCATTAAGCTCAACAAGCACCCTAGCAAATCCAAGCCTACCAACACCAGTCTTACAGACCTTAGTTGTAACTTCATCCATTATCATAGGCCTACCCAAACAACTTGCAATTGAACTAATACCTTTGACACTCCAGGCTTCTAAAGGTAAGTTTCTCAATTTGACCCAAACAGGAAGTTTCTTAGGCTCAGTTTTATCCAGACAAACATCAATACTCCACCTTTGTACAAATAATGGCTTGTTATTAACCATCAAAGGACCATTACTTATTACTTGTAAAATACCCTGTTCATCTTGGAATTTAAAAAAGAAAATCCCCTTATCATTAACAGTCATATCCACTAGGCCATACTTACTCCACATTCTCCTTAGGTGGTATCTAGCCTCATTGAAATTAACCACACACCCTAGGAACTGTCCACAAACAGTCATTTGCCACTTAACACTTCCTAGTTCAATAATCTCCTCATCAAAAACAGCAATTTCTACCCCACTCTCATTGATCTCAGTTTGTACCATTTGCAAAGTGTTATCCATGACATTAGCAGTAAGGATATCAGCAAGTGTGCTTTTCTTAGCCATATTAGTACTATTATTCATATTACTATTCTCTTTCACCTTCACTGAATCAACACTAATATCCACTTTTGCATTAGCACTAACTTCATTAGCATTTACAGTACTACCATTACAAACACCTTTATCATTTGACTCAGTCATCACATTATCATCATTCACAAGATTATCCAATTCACAATTCTTATTGACATTATTAGCAGTTAATGATTCAGCAGATACCTGACTTTGAAGACCAGGAAATTCATCTCCATTCAAGTCACCGTCAAACACACTCTTAACCCCATCACTTTTATCCTCATTGTTATCTTTCTTCCCCCCTTGATTCTTAACCATCTCACTTTTTCTTTTTTCTTGATTATTGCCTTTACCATTGTTCTTATCGTTATTCTTCTGAGTACTTAATACTGAATCCCCATACCTAGCCGGAATCCTAACAGAACGATTCGATGCTCTTTTCCTACCAGACATACTTCCAGAACAATCAAGACTTCAATTCAGATGATATACCTGCTAATTTTTGGTTTTACTGAAAGAAATGAAAAGAGAACACTATATTCTGCAAAAGCCCCAATTCAATAAAACTAGGTTAAAAATGGCGCCAAAATACGATATTGGGGGTTTTCTCAGTACTTAGTATCAAACGAATCAGATCATATCATTGAATGCACAATGAAAAGACGAGTCGTTTGGTGTTTACAGAATAGAAATTGGATAAGAAATGAATGAGAAATTGATTGAAAACTACAATTCTTGAAAATGGTGGAAGAGGCGGGAAAAGTTGTTACGAGAGAGAAAGATATGACTGAGTTTTGCATAAATTTGCTAGTGTTAGAATAAGTGTTAAAACTAAATTTACTAAAATTCACAGAATGATGCTAATTTTTTTTTGCTAATCGTTTTATGGATTAGTTATTAACGAGACTTTATCCTCTATGGCAAAATCCCGTTCTTTACAATCTGCCTATTCCTTATAGTTTGTCACTCGCCTCTATATCAGTTAGACTTCATGGATCAAACGACTAACAAATTATCATATTTGAAATACTAGTAAAACGCAAACTGAATTTTTAAAAAATAATAGTAGGTCCCTAAACTTTTTCATTATACTAAACGCCTATTCTAGTACTGATATGCAAAAAATAATACGGATATGAAAAAGTTTTAAAAACATACTGTCTCGGCTGTGGTCTCAGGCTGCAGTCTTGGGCTGCGGTCTCGGGCTCGGGCTGTGGTCTTGGGCTGCAGTCTCGGGCTGCGGTACGGTCTTGGGCTCGAGCTATATTAAAAGAGAGCACATTAATATATCAAAAGTTTTAAAAAAAACTGTTGTCGGTGACATGTCGTCGGGATACCAAAAGTTAAAAAAAAATTAAAAAAGAGACCACATTACCTATATGTCTCAGCTCTCGCTCTCGGCTCTCGCTACTGTCTCGGCTGTAAAAAAAAAAAAAAAAAAAATCAAAACATCAACAAATGTTACGTAAATTAACATTTACATTACATAAATTAATAAAAAAATAAAAAATAAAAAAAAAAATATACATACCTGCTTCAATTCAAGAAAGAAAAAGTGAGGAAGAAGAGGAAGAATTAAACATGAGAAGGGTTGAGGAAGAATTAAACATGAGAAGGGTGGAGGAAGAAAAGTGCACAGTGGTGCTCGTGTAGTGGTGGTGGTGGTGTTGGTGGAGCTGTGGTGGAGGAGGCGGAGCTGTGGTGTCGGAGGTGGTGTAGTGACAATGTGGTGGTGGTTGTGGAGTACTGGTGTGGTGTCGGAGGGGTGGTCGGAGACAATCGCCGGCGGAGGTGCAATAATTGAGAGGGAGCCATGAAAATTTTGTTATAACTTTTTTTGGTCTAAGTGTTTGACCCAGATCTGTTTTGGTATAACTTTTTATGGTCCCGACGTCATGTCGTCGGGACCATAAAATCAATTTGTCGTTTCTCGTTTGGCGGGAGGATTAAATTTTCGTGAAAATTTGGGCGGTTATATTCCCGACGACATGTCCACGGTATTATTACTTTTATATAATTAAAAAATTTATTTATTATAAATACTTTTATAAAATTAAAAAAAATATATTTAAAAAATAGTTTTATAAAATTATAAAATAACTAGTTAAATTTAAAATTAATTACTTTTATATAATTAAAATTTTTTATTTAGTATAAATACTTTTAATTAATATATAATTAAAATTAAATACTTTAATTTAAAATTAAATACTTTATAAAATTAAAAAAAATAATAATTTAAATATTTTTATTTAATATATAATTAACTAGTTCTTTTACACACACTTCAAAGAGTATTCACCTTGAAAAAACTTCTTACAAGTACAACAATGGCGGAAGACATAATAATGGAAGAAAGAGAAGAGCTGATGATATCACCCAAACACCATAACCCGACCCGTAAACTTGCCCATTTTCTCAGACCCACTTCACTTTCAACCACCATGTTTATAGGAATCGGTTAAACGAATGAGTCGATATGTTATAGATATGCATAACATGTCATGTCCTGAGTCGAATAATGGATACACACACTTCGATATATCATTGTAGTTTAATGCATTTGTCATGTCCTGAGTCGAATAATGTAACTCTTCGATATATCATTGTAGTTTAATGCATTTGTCATGTCCTGTTTATAGGAGTCGGTTACATTGCTATATATACATAACATGTTAACCGGATGAGTCGAGTTGTTATGTACATACGTGAGTCGGCACAATAAACTCAATAATACGTTAAATATTCAATCTTTGCACGTTAAACAAACATAGACATATTTATAGTCCAAGTTCACGGAAAAACTATTTTAAAATCAACGACGCGACTTAGAAAATTTTACGGGCTCGTTTAGTGGGTTAAACGGGGTCGGGAATGGTTTTATCTAAAGTTTAACTAAACTACATAAATGGTCCTTGTGTGAAATTCGGCGCCCCCTAGTGTCGGTAAATGGCAACAATGGTCCCCTTGTGGATAAAACCCCTATCACCACACACACTCATCACAATCTTATCCAAAACCTTATCATCTTCAACATCATCTCACTCCCTTGCTAACCCTGGCCACCAAACCACCACCTCCACCGCCGACCACCGTGACACACCGCCACCACCAAACCACCTTACATCATCTCCTTTACCACCTACACCACTCCACACACTCAATCAACACCTTTTATAACCAACCTCACTCAAGCTGAGATGCAATGATATAATCCTTTTATGTATAATTGTGGATCAGGAAATATAAAAAAAAAGAACATCACATCAACCAGATACGTTTGGATGGGAATATTATGCATGTCCTCTTTCGAAGGTGAACAATTATACATTTCTTATTTTTGTAAATATACAAACAATCATATAATTTCATTATTTATGTAACAGCCAAGAGAAAAAGATCATCGATGTGGATATTTTAGTTGGAAG
This sequence comes from Artemisia tridentata subsp. tridentata, assembly GCA_021014915.2. Taxonomy (NCBI): domain Eukaryota; kingdom Viridiplantae; phylum Streptophyta; class Magnoliopsida; order Asterales; family Asteraceae; genus Artemisia; species Artemisia tridentata. The sequence continues at coordinate 6,580,983 of CP139506.1, read as the reverse complement.
AGTGAATTTTATGAACAGTTACGAGTAACTGCTTCTGCTTCAACATCAAGCGGTTCTGGATCTGCACCAACAGGGTGCTCAAACTGCCATGAAAAAGATCTTAGGATAAACATGCTGGAGGCACAAAAACAGGTGCTAGAGACAAGAGTAAGGATGCTGGAGGCAAGACTTGAAATGGCAACGAATCCCGACAACCACGACCACGCATGTCAGTCGGATGCAATACTCCGTGACCTGTTAGGTGACATGGAAAATCTTTGTATGTAATGTTGTTGTTGTTGTTGCTGTTATTGTTGTTGTTGTTTGTTGTGTTATTGTTGTTATTGTTGTTGTTGTTGTTGTTGTTGTTGTTGTTGTTTGTTGTGTTATTGTTGTTGTTTAATAAAATGTTGTTGTTGTTGTGAAAACTGATGCCCAACGTGCTTTATATTTTTAATGATTTTAGTTTTTGAACTATTATCGATATGTAATATAATTCGTACGCTTTAATGTTGGAGTAATACGTATGTTTTATATTTTTAACTATTATCTTAATATTTTTAACAAAAAAATATTTTATACAAAAAAACGTGTATCATTCACTAAATTTAGTTTTTAACAATTATCGATATGTAATATAGTTTTTGAACTATTATCTTAATATTTTTAACAAAAAGTATTTTATACAACAAAACGTGTATAATTCACTAAATTTAAAAAAAAAACATTCACAATTAACAAACACGAAGGCAAACATTTTATTCAAACCACGCAAGAGTTCTCAACCACATACATTTTCATACAGACTCAAACGAAACAACTCGACAAGCAAACGAAACAACTCAAACAAAACAACTCGACAAGCAAACTAAACAACTCAAACGAAACAACTCGACAAGCAAACGAAACACACGACATAGACCATAACAAACATCGCCCATTCATTTTGTTTTGCTGCTACTTCCCGCTTTGCTAGAACTTACACCATCTTTTCCCTTCCTTGCTTTCCTTTGCTTGATATGTTCAAAGGTATCTTCGAGATTTGTTACCCTATTTCCCAGATCATCAAGTTTGGTGTCCAACGTGCTTTCAGCTTCATCATCAGCAACAGCCTCCAAATACTCTCTGTAGTACGGCTTTTTCCTCAACCATTCGAGAATCCGGTCTCTCATCCACGGTGCACAATTCTTATAAGAACCATATTCATCATAAATTTCGTAGCCATATTCATTAAGAACTTCATTAAAGAGGAGCATCGACGATAAAACCTTTGACCACTCCTCTTCCGACGTGTAACCATCCATTGTTATGTGTGTGTTTGTGGGAATTGACAATCGGGTTTTGTGAGAATTTATGTGTGTTTTGCAGTGTTAAGGATGATTCGGTATATATAAGTGAAAAATTGGCGGGACAAAGGTAAAATAAGGCGGGAAGATATTCCCGTCGACATGTCGTCGGTAAGAAACAGGCGGGAAAAAATCCCGCCATATTATTCGCTAGCATTTGTAATAAATTTTTGGCTAAATTCCTCCCGTCGACATGTCGTCGGGAGCATAAGACTAAACACGGTAATTAACGCTAATCAAACGCTAATTACAATAATATTTATGATTAATATGCTCCCGAAGACATGTCGACGGGAGCATATTGGCGGGACAAATTCCCGCTCAAGCTTTGGCAATTATTGAGATAGAAAAGTTGACCAATATGGCCCCGTCGACATGTCGTCGGGACCATATTAATCTGAAAAATTCAACGCGCCGGGTCTCGGTCAAGCATTTTTTTTGTCGTTTTCTGTACGGTGCCGACAACAATCTGTCGTCGGCATGGCTTCGTCGCCCGTTCTCCTTATTCTTGTAGTGACAGATGATATCACTTTGTAATATCACAGGTGATATCAATTGGTGATATCACAGGTGATATCACGTGTGATATCACATGTGATATAACATGTGTTTGAGCTTCTTCAGTTTGTTTATGAAGATGTTGTGCTTTGTTTAACCATAGCTTCTTCAATTTGTTGATTCAACCATATATATTTTCAAATCCCGTTGTAAAACCTATTGAAATATGCACAATGTATCCATTAAATAGACAAATCCAATCACAACTTAAATAATAAGCAAAATCACACTAAATAACTATGTGTTTAAAGCAAAATCAACCTGTTTAAGTTATTTAATCTAACAACTTAAATAATAAGCAATATTGCACTATAATTGTTAGCAATCATTTTATGTTAATATAAAGTGATGGTCATTTGCTAACAATTTAATGTGTCAAGTATAATATGTATTAAACAATGTGGGCTTGTAGCATTAGTGTAGTTAGTATGTATTATGTATAAGTGTAATGTATTCATCAAGCCCACTACCAAGTCCAAGTCAAAGCCCACCAAAGACCCATTTGGTTGGCTGACTTTCGTATAAACACACACACACCTCTTCACAGTTAAGGTGCCTCATTATTTACATAAGAAAAAAGAGTGTGTGTGTGTAAAAGTCATCCTTTGTCTTTGTTTATTTCCTTTCACAAAAGCTAATAAACATTTGACTCAAATATATGCCATACGATCCATGCTACTCTTATGTTCTTATATTGTTTGTGAGTGTCATCATCAAGTGTTCATGTGTATGATAAAGAAGGAGATTCGTGGTCTACAAGTGGTATACATGAGCCAATCTTCAAGGTAGAAGGTTTGTATGTTTGGTTTGTTTAAAAAAAACAAAAAATAACCCACTGCTGTTTTTTTTAACGTGACCAAGCGTTGATTTTTTCTTGGAATCTAATAGCAAAAACATTTACAAGGTCGTGTTTGTTATACTCAGTGAGTATTTCTATGTTGGTGAAAGAAAAAGTGCACTTTTGGTGTTCTTAGTTCTTGTTTGATCGAAAAAGTCTAAAGGAAGAATCACTTTTGTGTTTATGAATATTATACTTATAATATCTTGGATTTGATTGGACCAAGTTGGTACAAGTTGGTGTAATTGGCAGGAATAATTGCAAAGTGGGTGAAAAGTTGTCAGGGAAGTAGGCTTCACGTGGGAGTGTACTCTAAAGTCAACAAAAGTGGCAAAAAGTGGAATTTTCTCGCAATTGGCCTTCAGTCTCGCAATTGGCAGATTCTCGCAATTGGACTGCTCTATCGAAATTACTACTGCTCTCGGAATTGGCCCAGTCTCGCAATTGCTGCTGCTTATCGCATTTCAACTTCTATCGCAATTGCATGCTTGTCTCGCAATTCATCTTTTTATCGCAATTGAGTACTGTCTCGCAATTGTAGCAGTTTTTTCGAAATTGAGTTTCGCAATTGGTGCTAGGTTATCGAAATTGGTCTCGCAATTCACATTTTGGACTCGCAATTGATGCAATTTTCAGAATTGGCAACTTTAGTCCTTGTACTTTCAGCTGCAATAGAAGATCTTTCGGATTTGACACTTTTGGCCCTCGCAATTGTGATTAAAAGACTTCAAAGTTAGATAACTTTTAAGGATTTGATTCGAACGTAATTTCGTCAACTCGAAAGTGAACTCGGTATTTTTACTCTTGTATAAGAGTGTAAAATACTTCGACAAACGGTTATCTAACCTTTTGTATAAAAGTGTTAGATTTTATATAAATTACCGATTTATATAAATTAGATATATTTCTATCTAAATTGATATTTAGCCATAATTTGTATAAATTTTGGTCAAATTGAAATTTCTATAAAAATTGTCGAGTTTATCTAAATTGTAATTTACATAACTTTTGTCGAAACAGTAATCTTTTGACTTTGTCTTAATTATACTTGAATCAAGTTTCGTAACGTTATTTAATTTGTTACAACATCAACGATCATCAACAACAAACCAAAGAATCACATCAACAACCAAGATCAAGTTCAACCTTCAACGAAAACAACTTCTATTTTGTTGAATCGATCCTCAATCCACTTTATCATACAATAATTTCAAGATGACTACACAACAAGACATTCATGCCGCAGGTTCAGAAAACCGACCTCCAATGTTAGAAAAGGGTGGTTACCTTCCATGGACGAGTCGTATGCTTCGTTATATGAAATCAAAACCTAATGGACAAGGTAGACTCCTGGCTAACTCTGTTGAGAAAGGTCCATTCAAGCCTCGTAGGACGGAACTTACAGCTGAAGATCGAACTTCAGAACCTCCCGTTGCAGCAACTTACAAAATCCAAGAAGAAAAGGATTATACGGCAGATGATTGGAAGCAAATTGAAGCTGATAACTTGGCAATGCATCTAATCCAACTTGGGTTACCTCAAGATATATTCTGTGCTGTAGACAGTTATGAAACTGCTCATACAATGTGGGAACGAGTCAAAAGACTTTGTTATGGTACAGATATTGGTAAACAAGAATTGGAAAACAAGCTTCTGACTGAATGGGAGAAGTTCACATCTACACCAGCTGAACAGATTGAATCCTACTACACACGGTTTTGTACTCTAATGAATGAGTTGATCAGAAACAATTTTGCACCTAAACCAATTGTTCAAAATATCAAGTTCATCAACAACCTTCCTGAAGAATGGGGACGATATGTTACTATTGTCAACCAGACATAAAACCTTCACAAGATGAACTATGATCAGCTTTATGACTTCCTAAAACAAAACCAAGCAGAGGCAAATGAAGTCAGACAAGAGAAACAAGCTAAACAACAAGATCCTCTTGCACTCATAGTCCAAACACCTACACCTGCAACAGTTAATTCACAACCATCATCATCATCTTCATCCCAACAAGTCATGCAACAACAATACAATCCTCAAACACTGTTCTACCCACAACAACAACATGTAATCCCACAACAACAATACCCGCAACACCCAGATCAACATGATCAGGATGAGTCAACTGATGCTTTGACTCAAGCTTTTGCCTACCTATCAAAAGCGTTCCAAGGACGTTACTCCACACCCATCAACAACAATCAACGAATCTCATCGAACACTCGCAACAAGCAGATTGCACAGCCGAGTTTCAACATGGGACAACAAGGACAGATGGTTGGGGGATATGGGAATCAGCAGGGATATGCTCCAAGATATCAGATGGGTAATCAGAATGTAGGGCAGTATGTTGGTAATCAGATGGGTCAGTTTGCAGGGAATCAGATGGGTAATGCTGTTGGTAATCAAAGGGTACAGAATGCTGGGAATCAGTTTGGGAATGTTGCTCAGGGAGCTGGGAACAGGAATCAGGGTAATGTGATGAAGTGCTTCAACTGTCAGGGTGTTGTTCATATGGCTAGGAACTGTCCAGACAAGCCGAATAAAAGGGATCCAGCGTATTTGCAGAAAGCATTAATGTTGGCAAACAAGGAAACGGCTGGGCTTCAGTTGAGTGCAGAAGAGAATGACTTCATGGCTATCATGGATGCTTCAGAAGATCTTGAAGACATCGATGCAAACTGCATTTTTATGGCTAATCTTCAGGAGGCAAAGTACGACACAGACTCAGAAACACCTCCTGCTTTTGACACTAATGCGGTTTCTGAGGTACAACCTTATGCTACATGTAACAATAATGAAATTTTTGATATGTCACCTCAAAATGAACAGTATCCTGAGACTCCTAATCTCATTTACGATACATATATGGACGAACCAAGTTGTAGTAATACTAATTTGGTAACTCCAGATATGGATCCTAATGAAGAATTCGTGTCACAGCATACTGATAATGATGAGGAAACACGTGCTATGTTTGAATCATTATTGCATAATTGTAGTATTGAAATTGAGAAAGTTAAAACGGTCAATCGCGAGGTTAAGGCCGCGAATGAAAAATTGACCGCTGAGCTTGAGAGTTATAAGGTGAATGCACAAGCTTATGATTTTCATAACGAAAAACAGTCAGAACTTGAGGTTAGCTTAAGAGATTCTGAGTTAAGAGAGAAACATTTGCAAATAAAATTTGACACTCTCGATGTTAATTTGAATTTGTAAATCAAATCTCTTAACAAAGAAATTTATGAACTAACCAACCAGCTTTCAAATCAAAAATCAACTTATTCCAATCTTGAAAAAGAAAAGAAGGAGTTGAATGAAAGGTTTTCAAAACGTGAAAAAGATCTTCAAAAAGAGATCACTGAAAAAAAGGAAACCATTGCAAAGTTGGATGATTTGCTTGTAAAAACGGGTCATTCTGCACAAACAGTTAATTTGTTAATAAACGATCCAAACCCGATTTTACATACATTAAAAAAGGTGGCAATCGGTTATGAAAACCCTTATATTCTCAAGAAAGCTCAGAAAGAACAGAATGTGCTTTTTAATGGTAATTTAATAAATGCTATTCATGACCCTCCTTCGGGTTATGATTCGGATGAAACGATTGAGCGTACAGAAAAGAGACGTGTCAAAATGAGACAAATGAACCCAGAAATTAAACCAATTGATTATAACAAGCTTAACACAGAATCTGGGGTTCATCTTGTTAAAAAGGAGTCACCTCTATTTTTTCAAAAACCAGTGGTTTTCACAAGACAAAAAGCTGTCTCAATTCATCTGTCTAACATTCAACAAATGGCATCTAAAAACACTTTTGATACAAGTGCAGCTAGACTATATTTGGTGGATCTTAAACAGAGAATTGAAACACTTTAAAGTATTGTGGCTTCCAAAACAAACAGTCAAAAATTTGAATGGTTTTCAGGTGTTCAGGATGAAATTAAAGAGATTTTTGAATCAGAAATTAATCCACACATTTCTGCAATCTATGCGGTTGTTCAAAATGTGGAAAATAATCTTTTGAAAGAGTCAGCAGCATTTGTTAAGGACCACAAATCCTTAGTGAATGAAGCCAATGAATACTTGGAACACATAAAAGTTTTGGAACAACAAAATGACTCTCTCTCTTTCGAAGCTCTATCGACCGATATCATGTCTATTATTTTCCAAACATATTCTGTTGAGGATGATGAAAGACTTCGAGCTGAGACTTCTCAAATTGTTGAAAAATATGAAACGGCGCTTTTGAAACTTGAAAAACAAAATTGCACATATTTTAAACAACTTGATACGAAAAAGGAAGAATGCAAGTATGACAAATTGTCGTATGAGCGTTCTTACAAAAACATGCAAGATAAAATAAATATTTTGAGGTCTCAGCTTGCAAGTCAAAAAGGGCAGGGTGAGGAATCTACGGGTATTGCACCATTAACCCCCTTGCCTAATGAGAAACAAAAAGGGAAAGCTGTTGTCAAGAAGACTAATGTGATAGCACCTGGCCTTTATAGGATTAGTCCCACTACTGCGTCTACCTCTATATCTAAAACATATAGGGCAATAGAAAAAAGTATTAAAGATAATCCAAGCGAGATTAGGAATGCTAAAACAACATCTCAGGACAACAACGTAAATTCTAATGAGTGTGCCTTACCTTCTACAGGATTAGAAAGCAACTCTAGGAGCAAACGACAGACTAGGAGCAATAACAAGAAACCTAGTGTCTCCCCTGTTTCTGAGAGTCCAAGAAAGAAAGTAGAAGAACACCCTAGGAATTTAAAGCTTTCCAAAAAGAAACATGTATCATCTAGTTGTAATGATAAGACTCCTGTTTCTAATGCATGTAATGATTCTGATTGTTTAATGCAAAAGAAATCTTTGTCTGTAAATGCTTGTGATGATAATGTTTCTAATGAGGTGAAAAAGAATGATATGCCTGAACAGAAAAAGGGTCCTTTAGTAACTAAGGCTAAGTCTAGATACATTCGAAGACTTATTGCAAAAGCTAGGAACACCACTAGCAGCCTATTGCCTAAGGATCACTCTAAGTTTTGTGCATGGAAACCAACGGGTAGAATGTTCACACCTAAGAATGGCACACTAGAAATAGTTCCCACTGCATCTAAGGAAACCATCTCTAAGTGTGATTCACCTGTTACATCTAACCCCTTGGAACCAAATGTTAAACGGTTTCCATATACAAAATCATCTGTTCTTTGCAGGTCATTGAAATTTGTCTTTGGATCGTCGACTCGGGTTGCTCCAAGCACATGACCGGGAATCTGAAGCTGCTGATCAATTTTGTGTGGCAGTTCATGGGGACTGTACGTTTTGGGAATGATCATGTTGCAGCTATTCTGGGTTATGGAGATCTTCGGTTTGGAAACTACTTAATCACTCGGGTTTACTATGTCGAAGGGTTGGGACACAATCTGTTCTCTGTCGGGCAGTTTTGTGATGCTGATTTAGAGGTTGCATTTCGGAGAAACACTTGCTTTGTCAGGAATTTGGTTGGGGATGATCTCTTAATTGGGGGTCGTGGCACCAATCTCTATGCAATTGACATAAACCAAATGGCCTCTTCATCTCCTATTTGTCTCATGACCAGGGCAGGCGAAACAAAATCCTGGTTATGGCATAGACGTTTGTCCCATCTGAACTTTGACATGATCAACAAGCTTGCCAAAGACGACATCGTCTCCGATCTTCCTAAATTCAAATACACCAAAGAACACCTATGTCCATCATGTGAGCAAGGAAAGAGCAAAAGGGCAACATATAAACCTAAACCCGTTCCTAGTTCGGTTGATAGGTTGCATCTGTTGCACATGGACTTATGTGGCCCGATGAGAGTTCAAAGCATTAATGGGAAGAAGTATATTCTTGTAATTGTTGACGACTATTCAAGATATACATGGGTAAAGTTCTTGAGATCAAAAGATGAAGCTCCAAGCACCATCATCACCTTTCTGAAGCGGATTCAAGTTCTACTTCAAGCTCCAGTTAGGATAGTAAGAACGGATAATGGCACGGAATTTGTCAATCAGGAGTTAAGAACATTCTTTGAAGAAACTGGTATTACTCACCAGACATCCGCTGTTAGAACTCCACAGCAGAATGGGGTAGTTGAAAGAAGGAATCGAACCCTTGTTGAAGCTGCTCGCACTATGCTAATTTATTCCAGTGCTCCGTTATTCCTATGGGCTGATGCTGTTTCTACTGCTTGCTTTACTCAAAACCGATCCCTAATCCATCCAAGATTCAATAAAACCCCATACGAACTTGTCAACAACCGAAAACCGGATATTTCTTATCTTCATGTATTTGGCGCTTTATGCTATCCAACAAATGACAGGGAAGATCTGGGAAAGTTGAAGGCTAAGGGTGATATTGGAATCTTTATTGGGTATTCTGAAAACTCGAGGGCATTCAGGGTGTATAACAGGAGAACGAAAAAGATAATGGAGACGATGAATGTGAAGTTTGATGAAATTTCACAAATGGCTTCTGAGAGACTCGCTCTAGAACCCGCGCTTAACCCGATGACTTCCGGACATATTAGTTCGGGACTCGCACCTCAAGGAGCTCAATCAATTCATGACGAACAACCCACAACTCAAGAACTGGATCATTTCTTCGAGTTCATGTATGATAAATACTATGGTGGCGCTTCGAAAAATGCATCTAACCAACATTCCGCTGCATCCACTCAACATCAACAACCACCACCAATTCCACCAAATCCAGATGCATCTACAACATTCGAAGCTGGCGCACCACCTCCCTCACCATCAACATCATCTACATTTACTCCTGCAACTCCATTCATTGAAATTGTTCTTCCAAGAATTGATGAGAAAGAACTAAATAATGTTGTGTTAGACGATGAAGTCTTTGAAAACCCGTTTGGAACGGAATCTGGTGAATCATCTTCCAGATTACATGAACCGACTAACACGCAGTTATTCAGTCCAAGGTACCCTTCAACATTACAGTGGACAAAAGACCATCCGATTGAACAAGTTATTGGTGAACCCTCAAGACCAATTCAGACGAGAAAACAACTTCATACCGATTGCGACATGTGCATCTATGTCTGCTCAGTCAGTCTCATAGAACCTAAGAACATTCGGGAAGCAATGGCAGATAATGCCTGGATTGAAGCGATGCAGGAAGAACTTCTTCAATTTCAAATCCATGACACTTGGGATTTAGTTCCAAGACCAATTGACAAACTAGTCATTGATCTTAAGTGGTTATGGAAAAACAAAAAGGATGAATAAATGACTGTGATTCGCAACAAAGCTCGTCTGGTGGCAAAGGGATACAGACAGGAAGAAGGAATAGATTTTGAAGAGTCATTCGCACCAGTTGCAAGGCTTGAAGCTGTCAGGATTTTCTTAGCTTATGCCGCTCACAAGAAAATCACGGTTTATCAGATGGACATCAAGACATCATTCTTGAATGGAACTCTAAAGGAAGAAGTGTATGTGAGTCAACCAGACGGTTTCGTTGACAAAGATCATCCGGAATACGTCTACAAGCTAAAGAAGGCAATCTATGGTTTGAAACAAGCCCCACGGGCGTGGTATGACGAGTTATCATCTTTCTTGTTGTCAAATAATTTCACCAAAGGAACAATTGATCCAACCTTGTTTACAAGAAAATACAAAAACGACATTTTGATTGTTCAGATTTATGTGGACGACATAATATTTGGGTCTACTAATTCGGAGCATTCAAAACATTTTGCAAATCTCATGAAAAGCAAATTTGAAATGTCCATGATGGGTGAATTAAAATTCTTTTTAGGCTTACAAATTCATCAATCCCCACGTGGAGTTTTCCTTAATCAGGCTAAATACACAATTGAGATTTTGAAAAAATATGGAATGGACAATTGTGACTCTGTTGGTACTCCAATGGTCACTTCACCAAAAATTGGCACTAACCTATATGGGAAACCCATGGATCCGAAGAAATATCGGAGCATGATTGGTTCTCTCATGTACCTAACTGCAAGCCGACCAGATATTTATTTTGTTGTTTGCTTACTTGCACGGTTTCAGGCAAGGCCTACCGAACTTCACCTCCAAGAGGTTAAACGGATCTTTTGATACCTTCGAAGAACCATTAACATGGGTCTTTGGTATCCGAAGGATTCGGAGTTTACACTAATAGCATTTTCAGATGCAGATCATGCTGGATGCCAAGTAACAGCGAAAAGTACATCAGGCGGAGCGCAATTTCTGGGAGAAAAGCTAGTAGGCTGGTCGTCAAGAAAACAGGATTGCACTGCTTTATCAACAGAAGAAGCCGAGTATGTGTCTCTATCTGCGTGTTGTGCTCAAGTCCTTTGGATGAGAACACAACTCACAGATTATGGTTTCTCTTTCAACCGCATACCTTTGTATTGCGATTCAAAAAGTGCCATAGCCATCTCGTGCAACCCAGTGCAACACTCGAAGACCAAGCATATTAGAGTCCGCTACCACTTCATAAAAGAGCACGTTGAAGAGGGTACTGTTGAATTGTTTTTCGTGAAGACAGAATACCAGCTCGCCGATCTATTTACTAAGGCCCTCCCAAAAGAGCGGTTTGAAAACTTAGTTCGTCGAATTGGCATGCGAAGCCTAACTCCCGAAGAGTTAGAAAGTCTTCTCGAATCTTATTGATTTACTTCATAAAGCTTCGCATGTAAATATATATGTGTAAATATGTTTGTAAATAGTTATGTATATATTTTTGGTAAATATATATATATACTTTTTCAAAAACAAAAATATAAAAATAGAAAACTTCAAAAAGACATAAAAAATATAAAACAACAAAAACCAAAAATATTCTTCTCACGACATGTCTCTTGTCTAATCAATATTCTGTACGTATCTAGATATGTCATTCAACAATGATACGGATATGTACAGATGCTTGAGCGAGAGTTATTTTTTATGTTTTTCTAAAACATGTCGTTTCTCAAATTTCTTCATAAAGGCTTTCGTGCATTTCAGTACGGAACCCGTTCTTAAACGTGAAATCTTTTAAATGTAGCTCGGGTATGCCGGAAAAGGTTTCAAATAAAGACTACATTGAATGACTTCTGATTATTTCCGATCAGAACTCACAATGTTAATGGCGAAAAGCTAAAACCCGTGACCACTTAATCACAATTGTTTCAAAAGATCTTTCAAAGTCTTTTTATAAATTTTGTGGTCACAACAACTCCCTCATCGACCCCTAAATGCTTTTTAAACTCAAAGGTTTAAACCATTTGCTCTGATTAAGGGGGAGTTGACAAAGAAAAATGTTCCACGTTTCATGCTCAAATCCATCTTGTTCTCCAAAACGTCTTGCTTTTCATCAGTTGATATCAAAAATATCAATGCATGCTATTTTTGAGGGGGAGAAGATGAGATTAAAATGTGATCAAAAAGTTTTTGTGGTTTGAATCTCAAGACTCAGGGATAACCCTCGAATTGACGAAACTAAATGTCCGTTCTCGAAAAGACATGTCCTGGACGGGTAATAATTTCAAACTGGTTTACCAGTGATGTAAGCGTGTCTCGCAAAGGACTTGTCTGAGTAGAAAGTACCAATTCGAGAGATGATCTTTGAATATGACCAGGACGGGTAATAACTTCAAGCTAGTCTAACTAGTGATGTAAGCGTGTCTTGCGATGGTCGTGTTCATTGAAAGTCGATCATTCCAAATGTGCGATCTCTACCCGACATGTGCAGTTTATTTAAAAATTGCATGAGCACATGTGAAGGGGGAGTGTTTCATAAATGTAAAACTCTCGATCTGTTAACAAAATGTGTTTTCTCATAAACACGTTGAGAGATTTTCATAAAAGGTTTAATGGCATGTGACAAATAATCTAGGATAATCATGGAGTAATAAGGTGATTATGGTTAGGTTATGTCCAATGATCCGCCAGAACCGGAGGGATCTACCCAAGGACAATTCCAATAGTTTAGCATTAGAAGTCCTTAGGATAGATTGGAAAAAGGAGTATAATGAGAAAGGAGAAAGAAGGGGTTGAAGAATGAAAAAGAAAAGTTTTTGTAAGGGTGAAAAGAAATAGCCCTCCATGAAAACTTAGGACAGAAACCGGGTCAATACATCTGCTATCGGTATTCACTAAGGTGATACTGGTATTGAAGACAAGACGTCATGGACCCAGTGACGCATTTGCACCACCCCTCCTATCCACTCAGATATCTCTCAAAAGATATTTGTTTCATTTCTCACGGAGAACACTACATAATCTATCGACCTCTCACTCCGAGAAGTGTTGATATTGAAAAGGTGGCACTCTGCTCCATGCCTCCGACGACTAAAATCAAAACGCACATAATTGAGTCTAGAGACATGAGATTCATCAAAAGATCTCTTAGGAACACTTCCAATGAAATACTCTTGTGTTCATCAAAAGGATACAAGATGTATGAGTCTTAATGAGATCTAAGGATCTTGCCTCACGACATGATGGCTGAAGGACAATTTATTGCTAACTGTCTTATGCAGGTACCGACGAAAGTCCATCCACCATCATCATCTACAACGACGACGCATCCAGACAGTAGAAGTAGATCAAGGCAAGAACGACCAAAAGACGATCCTTGAAGATCACAGCGCATGAAGGAACATTGAATGAAGGATATTATACAGTGACACACGAAGTTCAAGATGTCAAAATCTAAAGACCAATCACGGGAGCATCATTGAAATGACCATCCCTTAGGGGGAGATTGTTAGCAATCATTTTATGTTAATATAAAGTGATGGTCATTTGCTAACAATTTAATGTGTCAAGTATAATATGTATTAAACAATGTGGGCTTGTAGCATTAGTGTAGTTAGTATGTATTATGTATAAGTGTAATGTATTCATCAAGCCCACTACCAAGTCCAAGTCAAAGCCCACCAAAGACCCATTTGGTTGGCTGACTTTCGTATAAACACACACACACCTCTTCACAGTTAAGGTGCCGCATTATTTACATAAGAAAAAAGAGTGTGTGTGTGTGTAAAAGTCATCCTTTGTCTTTGTTTATTTCCTTTCACAAAAGCTAATAAACATTTGACTCAAATATATGCCATACGATCCATGCTACTCTTATTGTTCTTATATTGTTTGTGAGTGTCATCAAGTGTTCATGTGTATGATAAAGAAGGAGATTCGTGGTCTACAATAATAAACAGCTTATCAGTAACTAAAACACAATTATCATCCACAAAAAGCACATAAAATATAAAACAAAGGTGATAAAACACACAGTAAATAGTATATCATCAAAACTTAAAAAAAAAAAAAAGATTTAACTATGATTATAAAACAATAACAATGAAATATCAAAAGTGATACTATACATGACATATAATAAAGCTTAACAAGTAAACAAAAAAATCTATCAAATAAACAAAATTTCACAAGTGATAATACAAATATCACTAGTGATAATACACATATACAGTTCAACTTCAAATATCACTGGTGATACACACGTATGATACTTTTCACTCACACATTTATCAAACACTTGGTGTGCATCCATGTATACAAAGCTTTCTACTCAGAAACTCAACCAAATGTAAACACTAAAAACACAACCAAAAGCATGTTACAGTCACAACTACATTTTTTGTGATCATCAATAAACATTCTAATAAAGATGTCACAATAATTGGCAACAAAAACAACTAAAACAACATAAATAACAATAAATTACCAGATCTAATCACGAATATTCGACTTTATACTGTACATTACCATTTTTTCAATCGGAGGCTGGATTGGTTCATTTCGAGCCGTAAATCTTACGGGAATCAACTTCCTAACGATAGATGCTTCCATTTTGTTGTGATTTAATGAACTTTGATGGTTAATTTATGGTTAATCACGGTTGATTTTTGATTTTAATGGCTAGGGTTTGAATGGTAGAGAGAGAAAGTGGGGTGAAGTAGTGGGATTTTGGGGAAAGTGGAATAATGATAGTTATGATGTAATTTACACATCTAGTCCCTACGTTTTTTTTTAAATATTTACATTATTAGAATTGGGCTGATCCGACAGAGGGGTAGTATGCGGAGTAGGAGTGGGTATATGTTGTGTGAGAGGAGTGTTAATTAGATGTTGTTGAATGATGTTAGGTGATGTTTCAAGGAAGGTGTATGAAGGCGAGGTGTTAGGTGTCATAGATCCATAAGGAAAAACCGTCTCATCAAAAGTAACATGACGAGAGAGGATTATTTTGTTGGTGTGTAGATCGAGACACCGATAACCACGGTGGTTTGTAGGATACCCGATAAAAATAGATGGTGTGGCACGTGGTTCAAGCTTGTGATTGGCGTATAAGTGAGGATAGAAAAGGCAACCAAAAAACACGAAGATCCGTGTAGTTGGGTGTGGTCTTATAAAGTCGTGTATGAGGAATCTCATTGTTTATTGCGGTGGAGGGTAAAAGATTTAAAAGGTAGGTGGCCATGTGAAGTGCTTCAACCCAAAAAGTGGGTGGTAAGTGTGCTTGAAATAAAAGTGTGCGAATGAGGTTGTTAATGGTTCGTGATGCAGGATTTACCGACCAGGTTTTAATATTTATAAGTTGCTCGTCTACCTAAGGTCTACCTAATGCACTATCGGGCAGTGTACCCGGTCATGTATGGTATAGCTAACGGTAAAGCCGAGGTCGTCCCAAGAGCTATGAGTGCGGATATTATCTAAGTCTAGTGTCACTTGTTTTAAAGGGGGTTTTAGTATTTGATTAATTAATTAAACTAATAAAATAAATAAACAAAACAATTAAATAAACGAGAGGAAATCAGATGGGAGAAATGTGTTAACCTGATTACTACTCTTGTTATTAACATGACAAGTTTTCTAATTAATGCATCCTATCGTTTCATCGGGGGATTCAAGTCGATAGACTCAGATGGTCAAATCGTCTAATCCTATCTTACACCTTGCCCTATTCCTATAACCTAATGATTACAAGAGTTCGCTGGCAAATACAAGGTGCAAGAGTCGTTAAGCGCCTCTATTAACTTAGAATAGTCTAACGGGATGTGGCCGATCGGAACTTACATCCCCCCTAATTCCTTAAGCAAATCTGTTTGGTAGGTGGTCGTTCGTTGAGATTTCCACATGAATGGTGATAGTCCTATGGTCAATTCCTATCACCAAAACACACCCTTATCCGCTATGGGTCCTATGGTCAATTCTCCTAGCCTCAATGGAACTACTAAACATCATCACTACCGAAACTAAGGTGTCCTAAGACAGGCTAAGAAAGTATACAAATAAAACGATAATAAATGCGAGAAAACAAAATCATGGCAATAACAATTTCATAATGAGGCTAACACCAAGGGTGTTTAGCCACTCATACTCATAAATGCAGAAAATTCTATATTCAACATGATTAATGAAAACATAAATTCGATACAAAGATTATGAATGATAAAACTTATGATTGTAGCGTGAATTCTCCCTTGGAAATGACTTGTATGCTGGTGGAACTTAGTTCTCCTTGCTCCCTAATTCCCTCTGGACTTCTGTGTGTTGAAAGTGATTTTGAAAACTCGGAATTAGGGCTTGTATTTATAGTGCCCGACTATGCTACGGCGTAGCTCTAGGTAAGACTACGCCGTAGCCCTTGTAAATAGCCACTACGTCGTAGCTTGATCATAGGCTACGAGCGTAGAACTCTCGTTAACATATCTACGGCATAGTTATATTAGGAACTACGCCGTAACTTCTTCAAGGATCACGGAAATTCTTCTAAGTATAGGAATGAAGATCTACGGCGTAGCTTGATGTTAGCTACGCCCGTAGAAGTCTCGTAAACATAACTATACCGTAGTCTAGAATTTGACTACGCCGTAGGTCTTTGGTCTTCGTTTGACTTTAGTCTTCAGTGAGTGCTACGGCATAGGTAGAGAGTACCTCTACGCCGTAGTTAGTGCTGGATCCGCATACTTCAAATATTTTCATTAACAACTTTCCAATTCCGCGTCTTTTCGTTCCTATGCTCATCTTTGCTCTGAAAACAGAATATAAACAAATAAGAGTATATATCCTCATAAAATAATACAAAAGATGATCATAATAGGAGGAAATTAACACTAAAATAACGGAACTATTTGATGTTATCAAATATCCCCCCACTTGAACTCTACTTGCCCTCAAGTAGACCTTATTAGAATAATTTTCAAAAAAGATATCTCCCGAGAAACTGGAAGATATGAATCTAAAAACTTCCTATGCTAGAATATATCAAAGCCGAACACCTCACGAAATGGGAACAAACACTCATGCTCTCTCTCTAATCTAAGTGTTAATTTCGGGGTGATCACTCAACGCACAGTCATAGTATGTATTCTATCATAGGCTTGGCGGTTACACAAATCTCCACCACTAGAGCTAAGGTTGAAACAATTTTTAAAGGCAATATTGGGTGAACACATATAAGGTTATTGGTGTAGTGTTGTTACTAACATACTACGGCAAAGGCGACAAAGGCATTGATACATGACCGGAACGCCGGGCAAGACACCAATGACTGCTCAAATCCCTCACCTAAGCATGATTCACAACTAAAGGGTAGGATAAGACATGGGATGCACAAAAATGGTGTAAAATAAAAATGAAAGCAAATAGTCTTAGAACATAATCAAGTTGTTACCGCCTGCTGTTCATCCAATGCTAAAGCTCCAAGACGCAAAAACTGGATCATACATCAAGTGTGTGCCATTAGCGGACGTCATGATGGGCACAACACTTGGTCTTCATGTTGGTGAATAGAAATAACCAACTCAATTCATCATAGGTGATCGAAGTGGCCTCTTCGATGCTAAATCTTTATAAGCTCATAACAAGGTGCTATACATTGTTGCACCATAAATGAATTATCTACATACTGAATTTCACATTTTTTTTTCAACTACTAAATTACAAAAAATAATAAATACATCCCCCCACTTGAGATAAAACATACATGGAATATTTGGGGGGTCTCTAATGAACTTCAAAGATAGGTCTTCAACGTAGGCGTGATTTCTGAATATCTTAACTCGAACCTCAAACTAGGGCAAGCGGCGACTTCCTAATTATTGACCAAGACTACACGGCAGGCTAAGGGGAATAGGTGTATCGAAACAATAATTTCAAGGGTAAGAAACGAAAGGATAGGCTCACAAGGGTGTATCTAAGGGTATCTTGCACTAAAGATGAGTGCAACAAAAGGGTTAAACACGGGGGGTCGAAGAGTCAATGTGACTAATCGATAAACGCACACATATAGGCTATTTGGGTGATAATCCTAAAATATTGCCTTCTTAAAAAGTTTCTTCCAAATGTATCAAGTAAACTCGACACACTACTCGTCTATGGTCTCAAAATGATGTAAAGGCCAAGTTCTAAAGTTTACAAACTACCGGCATACTCATAATTTGGTGGATTTGGGGTAAATCAGGGGAAACTGAAAAGGCTAAACCTCACCATGATACTAAGGGTTAAATGTGCTCGGCTAAGGTCTATTCTAGTTAGGTTCGGAAAAACATGTCAAAATTCTAAAAATGGCAAATTTTTTCAAAATAAACTAGAAAAATGGGGCAAATAAAGTTCAAGTTATAATTCTACTCCCGTCCCCCCACTTAAAACGTACAAAGTCCCTTTTGTACGCAAATAAGATAAATATATAAAGGAGATAAGTATAATTGGAACGAGAACTTCCCTGAAATTCGCTCTTGAAAATGATAGAAGGATCATGTTTGAGAAAACGTGCATTCACTTCGCCTAATGAGCAAACTTCATATCCCTGAAATCACGCAACTACCACAAGCATAAAACCTAAAAAGAAAAATAAACGAAAAATAGAAATCCTAACTTACTTTCGTAGGAATCACGGTTGCATTTAGCGTATGCAACAAGCCTTTTAAACCACTTGGTGTCCCAAGTGGACGAGTTAAGTCTCGTGAGGGTTTACAGTGAACACACCCACAAAGTTCATTTAAAAACTAATACAAGTTAAAGTATGTTTGTTATAAAAAGTTTTAAAATTAAATTGGTACAGGAGAAGACTACGGCGTAGTGAAAATGGAGAACTACGCCGTAGGTAAGTAGACCTGACAAATGTCTGACACCTGGAGGATACTACGGCGTAGTCATGAATCGAACTACGCCGTAGACGCTTCTGGGAGGATTTCCTGGAGGATGATACGGCGTAGTCACAAATGGAGCTACGCCGTAGAGGCTTCTGAGTCAAAAACTTGGAGTGAAAACTCCAAATCCAGCTTCTCCATTGTCTATCTTTCTCCATTACCTACAATTTATTACAATAAAACATACCAAACCATCTAAATGAAAAGAAAAGGATAATTTGGGTTGTCTCCCGAAAGAGCAATTTTGTTTATTAACCAGTCTTTAAGTTAGACTCAAGGCCATGGTTAGTCAGCAGGTCACACACCAAGTTTGGTGTTCATTTCTTCCTTGATCAAGCTTTTGAATTTTTCTCCATTCATTCGTCCGACTGGAAGTTGTTTGTCAATAGTCCTATCAACATTTATGAAGCTTCCTACTCCATCAATAGTGTATCTACGAACTTTAAAGGTTTCGAGTTTGACTTCTGGTGGGTCGTATCTAATCCCTTCAATTTGACAACCATGTACTTCCATTGCCTCCAATTCTACTTCATGCCAAAATGTCCGTCCTTTCTTGGAGGTTCTTTTAATTTCTCCCAGATGTCCTGAAGCATATATCCTTTTACCCCAATTTTGAGTCCATATTCGTCTAAAAGTTGTAATATTTCTCTTTCGAATTCTAGTTTGAATTTCTCAAAACTTCTATCAAAAGGATCATCATAACCATCTGGT
Organism: Artemisia tridentata subsp. tridentata; assembly: GCA_021014915.2. Taxonomy (NCBI): domain Eukaryota; kingdom Viridiplantae; phylum Streptophyta; class Magnoliopsida; order Asterales; family Asteraceae; genus Artemisia; species Artemisia tridentata. The sequence goes on along the minus strand of CP139506.1, from coordinate 6,561,377 downwards.
GTATCAAACTCCTCCGAATAGCTATCAATCATCCATTCCACAAACACTTTAAATTTAGTCTTCTTGTCAACGTTTGTAGTACCAAACCTTCTTTTCAGCCACTCATCAAATGAATAGTCACGCCCTTTAGGTTCCTTTTCTGGATCAATGCATTTTATTTTGAAATGTTGATCACCTTCATGTTGGTCATCAGGAGAAAAGCTTTTCGAACATTCCCCTATTTCAGCTGAGTAAACTTTTTCCTTCAAAAGTCCTCCAGAAAGAATACTTGGGCATTCGTCAGATGAAAGGCCCAAGTGATAATCGTCGAAATCCTGTTGGAAACATTTTATCACTTCTTCGTTAATTATGGTGTTCCCAAACCGGACCTTGTACCATTTTTGAAAAGACAAATTCCTGAATTCAATATCGCATCGTTCAATCCCATGAAAACACGTCCATTCCAAATGGACTCGTTGGCGTTCGTCAAGTTCCCTGTTATCTCCCCCGTCACATTTGTTACGGAAAGGATTGCAGGACGGCCAAGCTTGTTCAGATCCCTAATTAACCATTGTTATTGGATTACAATAATGGTTTTTTAAGACGGGGCTTCTTTTGTCTGCGACTCTGTCCATTATACGGTCGTGTCTTTCCTGTACCTGCTGAGAATAACCAATATTCTTTTCTCCTGTTTGGTTAAAGTTACGGTCCTCACATGATAGCGAATCACACAAAATTGGGTTAGTGTAGATGTCCAAATTTCCAGAAGAACCACCTTCATTAGTAGCCTTAATCATGCAAACTTCTTCTAGAGGTGTATTGATAGATTTTAAAGATCCATTATGATTAAAAGTAATCTTATCCTTACCATTTTCTAGAGTGATTTCTTTCTCAAAAACTTTAATGTTTGCATGTGACGTGGCTAAAAATGGTCTTCCAAGAATTATATTATTATTTTGCCCCTCAATCATGTCAACAACTAAAAAGTCACCAGGGAATAAAAATTTGTTAATCTTAAGCAATACATTATCAACTATTCCCTTAGGTGTTATCCTTGACATGTCTGCCATTTCAACCATAACTGTTGTTTCTTTAAGGTTAATAAGATTCAAATTTTTTAAACAACGAAAAGACATCATATTAACTGTTGGTCCCGTTTACACAGATAGAATTAACTAGAAAGTTAATCTAAACATGCACCATGCTTAAGTAATGTAATGAAGTTCTTTGAAAGCTATATGAATAAAACGTAAAAGTAAATAGACAAAGTATTTTTTAAACGTTTAATTCTCATTAGAAATCAATCAAAGAATTATACCCAAGTGTTTGCGGAATAACACTTGGGATTGAAATGACAAGTATGGTGTATTATTCCTCACTAAACTTAAGCTAAGCTTAAGTAGCAACAAATGAACCAACTAAGCTATCTTAGGGACAGTTGCTATTTGGAGAGAGTAAAGATTTGGTTTGTGAATGTCTAAGCATTAAGTGCACAAACGTTATCTTTACTTCTCCTTATGACTTCTATTTATACACCAGTATATTTCAACATCTACCTAAATGACAAGAATGACATAAGCCTACTTTGGACAAAATGCATAGGCATTTTGTCACTGTTACACATGGCTATAAGTAGTAAAGAACAAGACTGCTTTCCATGCATCAGTGTTGACACACTCTTGGTCTTTTATCCATTCAGGGTAAGTTGACCTTTGCATGATAAGGACCATCCCTTATCCATTCAAACTTATCCCGCCTTATCCCGCATTTACTTCATTCTTCATGTCTTCTGTCTTTAGTTGCTCAGTCTTCATTGTTAGTGAGAAGACTCGGGGATTCAGTGAGCTATTTTCATTACTCATTGAATCCATCACCTTCTTCTTTGGCTCAGGTATCATTCACTGAGTTCCGCCTCACTGAATGGAGAACCTTTCTTCATAGACTCGTCCTGAGCTTTTTAAAGGTGACTCACTGAATGACTGTTCATTCAGTGACTTGATTGCGTTTAAGGTTATCAAACACTTGGGTTATTTTATGTTCAAATCCTAGATTAAGGGAGTTTGGGAATTCACTGACCCAAAAGTCTTCCCCTATTTGGATATAAAAATAGCCTAAGTGTTTCTTGATTCAGTGTGAGTGAGCAAAGGTCTTCTTCTCACACTGAGTGATTCACTAAGTAATGGTTAGGACACTGATTGTTAAAAGAAACATCAAAGTTTTATTTATGGTTATTACAATCCTACCAAAATACAAAGTTAAATAAAAGATAGGGGTGGTGTTGCAGATTCATCAGTCAGAATTTGTATCCCAGGGCTTCAAGCTTTGGTTTCTTGGATTCAAGCTCATGTTGATCAGGATGTTCTTGGATCTTGGCTCTTAGGTCATGACAGAACCTCACATTTTTAGCACTCTTTATTGGGGAGGCCATCATGAAGAAACCAAGCATGGCTTTGATTCCAGCCTGATCAATGTCGCTCCATCTTTGGAAGGCTGGGTCTCCAAACTCATCAGTGAAGAAGAGACCTCTCTCAGGTTGTTCAATGGCCAAGTTGTTCACGAATCTTACTCCTTCAGGGACGTCTCTGTTGCAGTCTAGGCCAGGAACTTTGATCACAGGTTCATCTTCGATTTTCTTCCTCTTTCTTCTAGAGGACTTAGAGGGAGCAGGCTGATTGACTGGAGCTGGGAGAAGAGAGGGAATACCAAGTTCTTCAGGGATTTTTGTCAATTTGTCATATCTTTGCCTCAGAGATTTCATCAGGTCTTTGACAACCATATTCTGCTTTTTCACGATAATTGGACCCAATTCATCCAATTTCGTGATCCCAAAGTCAGAGAATGTGAAGGGATCATGAACCTCAAAATCTCTCTTGTCTGGACCTCTGAAGACACTGATGACAGCAGGCTTGGTATTTTGATGAATCTTGACATCAGTAATTGGTTCTGGTCTCAGTCTGCTTGTCATAACCCACTGGTACCTCTCAATTTTCTTTTGCCTTAGCTCAGTAGCCTTTTTTCAATTTCTCATCCCTTTTCTGCCTGAGGGCCATCATCTCAGCATCTTGAGATTTCTTGAAGCTCTCACCACCTTTTCTCCCTGCAAGAGCTTGTGGTTTAGTCCCAAGCTTTTTAGCCTCTTCGTTTACAACCTTGATCAGTGCAGGTTTATTGAGCTTCTCTTCCTCAGCAGCTTTCTTTAATAGATCATCCTTTCCAAGATGAGCTTGAATTTCAGCTGCACTAAGCTCAAACATGACTCCATTAATTTCATAAGGGACCTTGACTTGTTCATCAGGGTCAGGCCTTATAACCGATGAAGCAGATACTAGCTTTGTAATTGGCTCAGGCTCAGGTGTTGTGAGAATGCCTTTGCCTTTTTCCTGCTAGGTTGATGAAGATGGAGTTGTCTCAGGAGCCTGATATGAGGAGATAGGGACTGCCGGAGTTGGTGGTAGCTCCCCCTCAGTGTGAGAAGGAGGTTGGCTGGATGAACCTTTGAGGGCTTCAGTGACTTTCTCCCCCTTCACTGTTGCTGGAGCCATTGTGAGAGCAAGAGTTGGAGTGCTCACTGAAGTTGAGGGAGCAGCATGACCTTTGAAAGCCTGATAGATCTCAGTCATCATGGATTTGATGTCTGAGGTGTCCTGCTGAAGAGTGGTCACTTTGGCTTCAATAGATGCCTGAGAAGCCTCGATAGCTGTCATTCTAGGCCCAAGATTCCAAGCCATAGAATTTGAGGACTTAGCCCAATCTGCCAAATTCGTCTCCATAAGAATAAGAGAAGAGCTGATGGAGGCCACTAAAGAGCTGAGACCCTGAAGGTTGGAAGATTTCAGCATGTTGACAAGCTCAGTGAACTGGGCTGAATTTGGCTGATATGTCTCAGAAGCTTGAAGGATCTTCTTGGTGAGCTCAGGGTCATCTTTAACTGACTCTTGAATAATTGCAACGCTCTTCGTGATGTTGGAAAGAGAAGCGTTGAACTTGTTGAGATGTGTATCAAGAGTTGTCAAGGAGAAACTAAGGGATGAATTTTGCTCATTAACATCATCTTGATAAGCCTCCACAGATTCTTTCAGGTTAGCATAGTGAACAGCAGCTTCCCAGTGTTGATCCCAGAGGTCATCAGAGATTCCTCTATAGAGACTTTTGGTGGCTTTTTTCAAGAACTTGATCATTCTTCTTTCAGTGAGAGGAAGTGTGTCATCATACTTCATTAATCTTGGAGATTTAGGGGATGGTTGAGCCTCAGGTTGTGAGTCATCAGCCTGTTGTAAGGGAGACTGAGGTGTTTGTTCAGTGGATTGTTCCTCAGTCTCCATGTCATCTCCTGCTTCAAACACTTCCTTCTCACTCTCACTGTTGAGCTCATTATCAGAAAAGAGAACAGCCTGAAAATCAGCCATAGATTGAATCTGCAAAAATTGGTTAGTCGGCTCCTCTTCATAAGAAGACTTGCCTTGGTTATGGTCAGGGCCTGACCCCTCAAATCCAGCAAAGTGGGTTTTCTATGCCTGGTCTTTAAGGTCAGTCCCTAAGGAATGCGCTTCACCGTGAGGGGTTTGTGGTTCCATATCAGCGGGTGGTTTCAATCCCCTGAGTCTTTGTCCCTGATTGTCCCTTCAAACACTGATGGGTTTGTGCCAGTGCCATCATGAGAGACGGTGGAAGGCGCTCCCCTACCAGTGGGTTGTTTGTTTCCCTCTGGATCTTTGGGAGTAGTAGTTGGGACCAAGGAGCCTGACTGTGATGTATCAGTATCCTTCATTGTCACCGGGGGTGGTGGAGCCTGGTCCTTGGGTGTCTTGTCAGTCTGAGGTCGTTTGTGCCTTTTTGGCTGTGTCCCTGAAGCCCCAGGGCCCTGTGTCTTGGTTTTGGTTTTAGTTATGGTCTGAGACTTCCCTTTCCTCCTAGGAGGGGGAGGTGGAGACACTGAGTCCCTCTGGTTGTTTACAGCAACCATATGGGCCGTCAATACAATGGGGGTGACTAAGGATGGGTCCTTTGTAAAATTTGAAAAACTCAGGATGGCGGGTAAAGAGCCAAAATGAAAATCCTGAGTGTAATCGCAACCCAGTAACACTTGAAAAGCACAAGAAAGAAACCTGAGATATGAAGCGTAGTTCAGCCTGGAATCTTTCTGTAGCTTGGTCACGAGATCACTGTAAATGATCTCTCAAATGTCGACATTTATCCCTGTCATCAGTGAATGTGCCATCATCATCTGAATAGAGTTAATCTGTTCAGTGGATGAGTGGTTCCCGCCGAGGACCTGAATCACAAAAGTGAATAAGATCTTCCAAGCCACGGGAAAGGAGTTCTTGGTGACCGGGGTTTTTTCCAAGAGATTTGGATTTAAAGCAATTTTTGCTAACCCAGCTTTAACAACAGCTGAGTCAGGGTGTTCAACATATGTACCATTTTTATAATCAAGCCCTGTTGAAGAGCAAAAAGTTTGAAAATCCAGAGTTAATTTTCTTTCCCCATTTAAAACTGAAAAGATGATGAGAAACTCCCTGAGGGGTCTTGGTTCGTTCTCATCAGTGGAGGGTGTCGGGTCAAAGGCCTTTGCAGTAGCCCAAAACTCACTGAGATAGTTTTGGTACTGAATATAGGGTGTTTTGGTGAAGGCTTCCTTCAAAGGACAGTTAAACAAAAATTTCATTATGTCTTTGTAGGCAGGGACATTTTGAGGGTAGTTAAAATTGCCTAATACATTGTTTGTTTTAAATTTAACATCATCCAGAGTCAAATTTGCCCATTGAGGTGCAAGTTTGATTCCTTGGTCTGCTGCCACTTTTAGGTCAATAAAAGGTTTTAAAAGTTTTATGGCAGTATATCAAATCACCAGATGGTCACAAGTTGGATACAACTTTGTTCGCTGTCGTGAAATGACTGATATGTTATCAAGAATGATTATAAGAAGATGGATATCTTAATATGAATCTTCTTGACCAAGAAAATGTTTTGAAAACTTGATTTGGATGAAAAATACACACAACTTTGCTTTGAGAGAAAATTTTAGTAGATTTTAGTTAAAGATTTTATTTGTGTGAGTTTTTTTTTGGTGATGTTATGAAGGGGGTATTTATAGAGTGGTGATTAGGGTTTGTGGAATATCAAAGGGTTAGAGTTTTTGAAAATCAAATTGAATAACCGTTTGAATTCTGCATTTAATGCCACCACTCCACTTCCTCATTTTTCGCACCTGTTGTTTTGAACAGTGCACAGTGCTGCAAAAGACACTTTTGCAGACATGACCTCACCAAATAAATATCCCAAGATATCACATGTGAGTGAAGGCATTTAATGCCAAGTGGGATATGTGGTGATGATGTGGGGGCTCAAGACATGGATGCCAGAAAGGTAAGAGACATATATTCCAATATTTAATAGGATTCAGTTACCAACCTAGGACATTTACTAACTAGATACTTATAGCATTTAGTTATGAATTGAATGTCATCAGGATGTCTTGAGTCCCCTGAATGAATTTTCATTCAGTGTGGGGATGTTAAGGGAAGGTTATTTAGTGAGAATGTTCATAAGATTCATATCTTACTGAGGGGTTAGTTTTTCAAGGACCATTATTTGTTCAGTGAAGGTGACATTTTTGCATTTAGTTGAATAGTTAATCAGTGGACTGATTTTCAATATCCAACATTCCCAATTCAGCTTTCAATATTGTGAAAGTTGGTTCATCCAATGGTTTGGTGAAGATATCAGCTAACTGATATTCAGTAGGTATGAAATATAGTTCAATTTCTCCATTCATGATGTGGTCCCTGATGAAGTGATATCTGATATCAATGTGTTTGGTTCTCTGGTGAAGCACAGGGTTGTTGGAGATGGCAATTGCACTTGTGTTATCACAAAAGATGAGAACACTTTTGTAATGGATGTCATAGTTACTGAGTTGACTTTTCATCCATAGTACATTTGCACAACAACCTGCTGCAGCTACATACTCAGCTTCAGCTGAAGACATGGCTACTGATTGTTGCTTCTTTGTGCTCCAACATACAAGTTTTCCTCCAAGGAATTGACAGGATCCTGAGGTACTTTTTATGTCCATGTTGCAGCCTGCATAGTCTGAGTCAGTGTATCCCTTGAGATCAAATCCTGAGCATTTTGGATAGTACAAACCAAGGTTTGGAGTGCCTTTTAGGTATCTAAGGATTCTTTTCACAGTAGTGAGATGTGATTCTTTTGGGTCAGACTGATATCTTGCACACAGGCAGACTGCAAACTGTATATCAGGCCTTGTGGCAAGGAGATACATCAGTGATCCTATCATACCTCTAAATAAGGTTTGATTTAGTGGTTTACCAGCAAGATCAGGACCAAGATTGTTTGGAGGAACCATTGGAGTCTTTACAGACGCACAATCACTGAGCTCATACTTTTTTAGTGTGTTCTTTGTATACTTCTCTTTACTGATGGAAGCTCCTTTATCAGTCTGTTTGATCTGAAGTCCAAGGAAGTATGTGAGTTCACCCATCATGCTCATTTCAAATTTCTTTGTCATCAGTTTCTCAAACTGTTTGCAAAGTTTAAAGCTTGTTGAGCCAAATATGATGCCATCCACATACACCTGGACTAAGATTACATCATATTTTGTCCTGTAGATAAACAAGGTGTTGTCTATCTTTTCTCTGACAAATTTGTTTTAGATCTGGAAGGCTGAGAGAGTTTCATACCATACCCTGGGAGCTTGTTTCAGTCCATACAGGGCTTTGTCAAGCTTGCAGACATAGTCAGGAAACTCACTGTTTTCAAATCCAGGAGGTTGTTGAACATAAACTTCTTCTTTAAGTTTACCATTAAGGAATGCACTCTTGACATCCATTTGGTAGACTTTGAAGTTCATGTATGTTGCATAGGCAAGGAAGATCTTGATGGCTTCCATTCTAGCAACAGGGGCAAATGTTTCTTCATAATCAATGCCTTCCTGTTGACTGTAACCTTTGGCAACAAGTCTGGCCTTGTTCTTAATGACAGTGCCATTTTCATCAGTTTTGTTTCTGAACACCCATTTCATGCCAATGATGTATACATTTTCAGGACATTTGACCAAAGTCGTTACTTTGTTTCTGTCAAATTGTTCAAGTTCATCATGCATGTTTTGAACCCAACTTGGATGTTTCAGTGCCTCTTTGACACTCTTAGGTTCAATGGTGGACAGAAAATCAACAAACAGGAACTCATTGGCTGATGCAGCTGTAAGCTTAGCAGCCATGCTTCTTGTAAGCATACCCTTAGTGGGTTCACCAATGATGTTAACAAGTTCAATATCCTGAGATCTTGACCATCTTTCTTGAGGTCTGGGATAAGAGTTGGAACTTGTAGAGGCCTGATTCAGAGGAGGAGTGGGATCAAGAATTTGAACTTGAGGTTCCTCAAGGTTTTGGTTCTCAGTGAGTTCAATTTGAATACTGTGATCAACAGGTTCCTGAACAACTGGTTCAGTATGAGCCACCTCATTTTGGATCTGTTGAGCTTCAATAAACTCACTGATGGTTGGATGTGGAAGGTTGTGAGGGATAATATAATATGAGAAATCAGCATCAGCTTGATATTGAGTGGAAGGATTGCTTTCAGGAAGATATTCATCAGGAGGATATCTTGATGACTCATCAATTCCAATCTCTTCCACTGAAGTGTTTGAGAACCTGATGGCTTCAGTGCTCTCATCAAAGGTTATGTGAAAGGTTTCCTCAGTTTATTGTCTCCTTGTGTTGAATACCCTGAAGGCTTTGGAGACAAGTGAGTAACCCAAGGAATATCCATCATCAGCCTTGGCATCAAATTTGCCTAAGTGATCCTTGTGATTATGAATAAACACAGGACACCCAAACACATGAAAGTAGCTGATGTCAGGGATTCTTCCCTTGAATATTTCATAAGGTGTTTTGTTATGTCTTTTGACAATGATGGACCTGTTTTGAGTGTAGCAGGCTGTCATGACTGCTTCAGTCCAAAAGTGCTTAGAGAGGACTGAACCATTCAGCATGGTCCTAGCTGCCTCAATGAGTGTCCTATTCTTCCTGTCAGCCACTCCATTTTGTTCAGGAGTGTAAGGGGAAGAGAAGTTCTGAGAGATTCCTTTCTCATCACAGAAACACTCAAGGTCCTGATTTCTGAATTCAGTCCCATTGTCAGTCCTGATTTGTTTGACTTTATTGTCATTTTGGTTTTCCATGTTTCTGACAAAGGACATGATAGTCTCAGCTGCCTGACTCTTTTTGGTCAGGAAGTAAACCCAAGTGTATCTTGAGTATTCATCCACGATGACCAAGGTATACTTCTCATGATGAATTGACATTTGGACTGACAGGTCCAAAGAGATCCATGTGAAGAAGATGAAGGCAGCTTTTGATAGAGAAGTTTTGTTTTGTTTTGAATGAGGCCCTGTGATGTTTTCCTTTTTCACAAGCTGAACAGGGTTTATCTTTGGAGAACACCAGGGAGGGTAAGCCAAGAACTTTGTTCTGTTTAGCAAGATTGTTGATGTGTTTGAAGTTAAGATGAGATAATCTTTTATGCCACAGCCAGTTGATTGTCTCACTTGCCTTTGTGAAGAGACAAGTCCCATTTTAAGTGAGTGTTGACATGTCCAGGACATATACATCATCTCTCCTTGGGGCAATCAACACAACTTCTTTGTTGTCATTAAAGATGGTTCCTCTCTTATCATCAAACTGAACTATGTACTTAGCATCACATAGTTGACTGACACTGATGAGATTGTACTTGAGACCATTAACAAAAGCTATTCTTGTAAAAACTATACCATTGCAGTTTACTGAACCATAACCTTCAGTGGGACATGATGAGTTATCACCAAATACTAACTTGGGTCCTGGTTCTTCCACATATTTGTGCAGATATTGCTTCACACCAGTCATACTCCTTGAACATCCACTGTCTAGATGCCAAATGGGTTCCCTGGCATGTCTCTGCACAAATAGTAAACTGGGTTAGTTTTTCTTGTTAACCCACTTCTTGGTGGGCTTAGCCTTAATGGCCCTTTTAAACTTTGTAATGGACTCATGGTCAGTGGTTGAGTGAACAGTGCTTCCACATGTTTTGCATTTTGATGTTGATGAAGACTCAGTAGACTGAGAGGATTTGGAGGTAATACCTCTTCTGGCCTGAATAACCTAGTCATGTCCTGATGTATCATGGGAGGGATCTCCACAAATGTCACAACAGGGATACATCATGCAATCATCAGGGAGATGATCATTGAAACCACAATGAGGACATGGTAGGAAAGGCTTAGCCTTCAGTCTTTATTTGGATGGTGAAGCATACTTGTAAGCCTGAGCTTTGTAGTTTGCTTGTGCATTGAGTGATGCAAGGTGAGATTTGTGATCAGAAGTCCTGTGATCTTCTTGTTTGCAAATCATACAAAACATGATTCTATAGCAATTATCAGTGGTATGATTTGTATAATTGCATAGTTCACATCTCTTCAGGGTTTTGTGTGTGGATTTTGGTTTGGTGGTGCTTGAGGAAGCTGGAGTTGGTTCCTTATCTTTTGATGAAGGTTTTTCAGATGAATCCAGCCTTTCACTCAGCTTCCTGACAAGTTCAGCTAACTGATCAAACTTTGAAACAGTGCTGTCAGTTTTAACCACATTTAGGATGGAGGGTGTTGGGACTTCAGTAGGAGCTGAAATTACTTTGTTTTGATCAGGGTTGGGATTTTTCAGGATAGATGTGCCTAGTCCCCCTCTCCTTGGGAGAGTGTTGAGAGTAGACAAGAGATGTTAGGTTAGAACTAGGTTCAGCTCCTTGAAGGACTTTTAGTGGTGGAAGTGGTGATTGGGATTCTGATTCAGATTCTGTAACAGACTCAGTACTACTGGGTTTGTCAGTGACTCCAAGCATCTCTTTGATGGCCTGACTTTCAGGCTCCAAGATTCTTCTAGTGTCAAAATTTGGCAAATTGCCATCAGGACTGATTCTTTCAATCCAGTCATTTGACTTGGGATTCATTTCTTTTTCAAAAGAGGTGCCAGCTGGCATGAAAGTTTTTTCACTGGGAGTCTCGTCTGAGGATTCAGTGAGCTGATCCTCTCCTAGTATTTTCTTTTTAGTACTAGGAATGAGACTGACAGTTTCATAGACTCTAGGGTTTTTCTTAGTCCAGCTTTCAAAAAACAGCCTTTTCTTTCCTAAGTTCTTCTTGAAGAGCATGGTTTTGTTTTACAAGTTCAGAATTTTGAATTTGAAGTGTAACACTTTCAAGTTTGGCTTGTTTTAAAGCAAGAAGTTCATCTCTACACATATTCAATTCAAAAGCAAGTTTGTTATACTTTGAAAACAGATTCAACCTTTGCTCTTCAACATACTTAAGATCAACATTTATATAATTTAAATAAGACTGCCAATCAGTATCATCATCCATAGAAAGTAAGATATTTACCTTTCTCATAGTGATGTTGACCCATTCACTATTTCTGGCATTGCTTTTGCCCACAGCTAGCTTGTTGTCATCTGAAAGTGCCATCAGTGCACTGACATGAACTTCTTCATCATCTGAGGATACAGCTTCCTCATCCCAGTCAAAAGTTTCAGCAACCAGCCCTTTGTTTTTAGCCTGAATAGGTTTGGGGGCTTGAGGTGACTGAGAGTTTGAGGTGGCTGCTTCAAGAAGTGCAAGCTTAGCTTTTGCTTTTCTATACTTTGTTTCAAAATCTTTTTGAGAACTTTTCTCATCATTGTTTTGAAGGTATTGAGGAGACTGAAGCATTTTTTGTTGAAATTTACCACCAACTCCCGAGGAAGAATTATTTCCAGAGAACTTGTATGAGGGTTCTGAGGTTGTTTTTGAGAAACAATCTTTTGCAAAATGACCTTTTTTTACCACACTTATAACATTCAGTGTTTTCATTTGCTTTTGCATTAGAAAAGGTTTTGTTTCTTTTAATAAAACGTTTTGAGTTAGCAAGGAGTGCTCTTTCTTGAAATTTAGTTTGCAAATCATTTAGATACTCCTCACTACTTCTCTCATCAGCCTCATCGTCAGAGTTTTCTTGGAAATCCTGCACAATACCATTAGAATAGAAAGCAGTGGATATGGGTGAAGTGGTCAGGGTCTTTTTGATTTCTTGAGCTTTCTTAGAATCAGGATATCTCCTAGAGATTAAGTTATCCTCATAGAGGAACTTTCCATAGATTTCAGGAAGCTCAAGATTCTGAAGATGATTAGCATTTCTCAAACCCTGAGAGAAGTTTAACGACTTCTCAGGGAGACTGTTGACAAAGCCAACATTGATTTAATGCTTAGACAAGGTGACACCATCATTGGTCAGTTCATTGAGAAGGGTCTTATAGCGGGTGTAGGTCTCTGAGAGACTTTCATAATCTTTGGCTATGAACCAAGTCAGTCCAAGTCTGTTTGACAGTTGGACAGTTAATGACTGATTCCATTATATCATCAGGAAGACATGATATAATGATGCTTTTCAGGCACTGGTCTTGGTTGACCGCCCTTCTCTCATCAGGAGTCCACTGAGCATCAGGTTTGAATAACCTTGAGCAGTTTTAGGGACATATGGACCTTCATTAATGAGCTTAATGTAGTAAGGTTCCATCCCAGTCAAGTAGCAAAGCAAACACTTTTTCCACTTGTTGAATTTTCCAACTTCAAGTCGAGGAGCAGTAGCAGTATAGCTTCCTCCCTTTTTATCGACTAGTTGGGGTACATCACTATCAGCCATGGTAGGATCTTGATTTTAAAACTTTGAGCACTCTGTTGTTTTAAAAGTTTTATAAAACAGAGGCTCTGATACCACTTTGTGGAAAACTAGAAGGGGGGGTTGAATAGTTTTACCGGTTTTTCGTTAATTATAAAAGGTTACTTATGAAAAACTTTGATTCAATTGTTTGTGAAATCAATCAACACCAATATGAACACAAACTAAATAATCTAGTGTAAGAAAGAAATGTAAAGAGTAAAGATGGAAAGATCAAACCGAGACAAGAGGATTTATAGTGGTTCGGCTACGAAGCTCTTCTTCGCCCTACTCCACTTCCCGAGCACCAAACTCGAGAGTTCCAAGCACTATGTCAACAAGCTCCCTTTAGGCGGAGAAAACCATACAACGTCGCTTATCACGATTTCCGACACTAAGTTAAATGTCGAGTACTAATCTTAGCTAGTACCAATCTACCATGATCCACACGACCCTTACTTAATCACACAATCAACACACTACACACGATCTACTCGATCTACTCTTGATCCACTTGATCAACACACAACACTCAAGCTACAAGAGATCTCCAAGATCTCAACAAGATCACAATGATCAGCACAAGATATCTTAACATGACACTAACACTTGATGTATATCAAGATACAATCAAGTAGACAACTAGTAATGCAAGTGCACTACACAAGACTCCAACACCTTGTATCTTCTTGATACTTTGTGTTCTTCTCTTGACTAGTAGAGGAATGAATGTAATCTTTGGTTGGATGAGAGGATCACTCTTTAAACAAAAGAAAACTAACTAATGATCAAGGAAATGGAAGTGTGAAAGAAAGATTGAACTCAGAAAATTCTATGTGAAAAAGGGTGAGTAAAATCTGTGAAATGGGCTGGTATTTATAGGCAGAAAAAATCTGGCCGTTACAGACTCATGGTACCACTAAATTTAGTGGTACCGTGGTACCGTGCCAGACAAAAACGCTCCTCTTTTTGTCTTTTCTGGTGAAAACTTATTTGGGGAAGTTTGGAGCTGATTTTGGGGGGTAAAATAGCTGTTATGATGTTTGAACTTATTTTTCCAATAAAACATTTCTTAATTATTCAAAAATAATTTGTAAGGTATATTTTTGAAAAATGTTTTGTCACATTAAAAAATATGAAGTCTTAAAACACAAATTCACTTCTTTGATCATTTGTCAAGTTGTAAATTTGTTTGTGCATACCTAGATTGATTAATGTACAAACGGGATATTTCTACTAAAAACTTGTTTACGTTAATTTTCCCGTAAGGTGTTTTCACATTTTGTTATCATCAAAACATAGAGATATCGAAAGACATAAATAACGTTTTTAAACATTATTTGCATCAACACACTTGTTGGTCCTGTTTACACGGATAGAATTAACTAGAAAGTTAATCTAAACATGCACCATGCTTAAGTAATGTAATGAAGTTCTTTGAAAGCTATATGAATAAAACGTAAAAGTAAATAGACAAAGTATTTTTCGACGTTTAATTCTTATTAGAAATCAATCAAAGAATTATACCCAAGTGTTTGCGGAATAACACTTGGGATTGAAATGACAAGTATGGTGTATTACTCCTCACTAAACTTAAGTAGCAACAAATGAACCAACTAAGCTATCTTTGGGACAATTGCTATTTGGAGAGAGTAAAGATTTGGTTTTTGAATATCTAAGCATTAAGTGCACAAACATTATCTTTACTTCTCCTTATGACTTCTATTTATACACAAGTATATTTCAACAGCTACCTAAAGGACAAGAATGAGATAAGCCTACTTTGGACAAAATGCATAGGCATTTTGTCACTGTTACACATGGCTATAAGTAGTAAAGAACAAGACTGCTTTCCATGCATCAGTGTTGACACACTCTTGGTCTTTTATCAATTCAGGGTAAGTTGACCTTTGCATGATAAGGACCATCCCTTATCCATTCATCAATTCAGGGTAAGTTGACCTTTGCATGATAAGGACCATCCCTTATCCATTCAAACTTATCCCGCCTTTACTTCAGTCTTCATGTCTTCAGTCTTTAGTTGCTCAGTCTTCATTGTTAGTGAGGAGACTTGGGGATTCAGTGAGCTATTGTCATTACTCACTGAATCCATCACCTTCTTCTTTGGCTCAGGTATCATTCACTGAGTTCCGCCTCACTGAATGGAGAACCTTTCTTCATAGACTCGTCCTGAGCTTCTTAAAGGTGACTCACTGAATGACTGTTTATTCAGTGACTTGATTGCGTTAAAGGTTATCAAACACTTGGGTTATTTTATGTTCAAATCCTAGATTAAGGGAGTTTGGGAATTCACTGACCCAACATTAACACTAGCCCCTAGATCATCCAAAGCAAACATATTAAAATTACCGATCGTACATGGGAGCAGAAACTTTCCGGGGTTAGGCTCCTTTTCCGTCAGTTGGCAAGGTATCCTTCCGTATGCACAATTTCCTTCGTTTTCCTGCAAATAACCAACTCCACAAAATTATTTACCAATGTTACAATTAGTTTGGGCTTCGTCATTTTCCTCTTGTATAGAGAGGACTTTGCATTCTTCAAGAGCTGCTTCGGATTTCCTTGCTTGGACATCTTTGGCTAATTGTCCAATTTGAGTATCAAGGTTCTTAATTGCGGCATTTTGATTTTGTAAGTTCCTTTCTGTGTCCTCCTTCATTTTATTCATCCATTCTTGGAACTTTTCATTTTTTTTCGAAGATTCCTCGATATGCTTATCGACCATTTCTTCAAGGCTAGGTTTTCTATTTTCATACGAGGGTCAATTGTCGATCCTCGTTTAATATCCTTGAGGTCCTACTCGGTATTTAGCCCCATTTCCTGGCCCCTGAAATGGTCTACTAGCCCCTCCATACTTGGCTTCATCCACTCTTTTTACTTCCATTTTAGATGTGCAGTCTGTAGTCACCTTAGTTTCTTTACCATTATCACATCCCAGCTGGATAGCATGCACGTTCTCCTTGAGCTTCTTCATGTCTCGGCCCAAGCTTTCGAGTTTGTTGGAGATTAGAGTGATCCCATCCGTACTTCCCGCAATGCTCCTACTACTTCCCACATCATGCCACTTTTGAGAGTGGTCCGCCATGTCTTCAATTGCCTTTAAGGCTTGAATAGGGGTCATCCCAGGGATCGGCCCCTGAGAATCCAACATTTGACGAGTAGAAATATTGATCCCTTTGTAGAAAATGTTAACAATTTGTTGCTTGTTGAGATCATGTGTAGGGTACTTGTATAGAAGATCATTGTACCTATCCCAAGCTTGGTACAATGATTCGTCCTCATCCTGTTTGAAATTATGAATTTCTTCGAGCTGTTTTGCCGTCCTTGAAGGAGGGCAATACCTTTGGATGAATTGCTTCTTCAAAAGGTTCCAAGTGTTGACAGTTCCCGCAAGCAATCTATCAACCCATCTCTTGGCTGCACCTGTAAGTGTCATGGGGAAAACTCTAAGCATGACCGCATCGTGAGATACTCCAGGAATGTTGAACAAACTAGCAATGTATAAAACATTGTCAATGTGCTCATGAGCATCTTCCGTCTTGCTTCCCGAAAAGGGGTCTTTCCGCAACTCCCTTATGAATTGGTTCTTAATCTCGAACTGTACATCCGCTCCAATAGCTGGCCTAACCAAACCAAGCCCTTGTTCTTTTCTTGTTAGAGCAAGATATTCTTCGAAAGTGAGGGTATCGATGTCAATGTCACCCATGGTACCTGAAACTTGAAAAGAAATCGTGAAAAACTAAAAATAAAATTAAAAATGCAAAACTTAAATAAAATCCTAATAGCTCCCCGGCAGCGGCGCCAAAAACTTGATGCAGGATTTACCGACCAGGTTTTAATATTTATAAGTTGCTCGTCTACCAAAGGTCTACTTAATGCACTATCGGGCAGTGTACCCGGTCGTGTATGGTATAGCTAACGGTAAAGCCGAGGTCGTCCCAAGAGCTATGAGTGTGGATATTATCTAAGTCTAGTGTCACTTGTTTTAAAGGGGGTTTTAGTATTTGATTAATTAATTAAACTAATAAAATAAATAAACAAAACAATTAAATAAAAGGGAGGAAATCAGATGGGAGAAATGTGTTAACCTGATTACTACTCTTGTTATTAACATGACAAGTTTTCTAATTAATGCATCCTATCGTTTCATCTAGGGATTCAAGTCAATAGACTCAGATGGTCAAATCGTCTAATCCTATCTTACACCTTGCCCTATTCCTATAACCTAATTATTACAAGAGTTCGCTGGCAAATACAAGGTGCAAGAGTCGTTAAGCGCCTCTACTAACTTAGAATAGTCTAACGGGATGCGGCCGGTCGGAACTTACATCCCCCCTAATTCCTTAAGCAAATCTGTTTGGTAGGTGGTCATTCGTTGAAATTTCCACATGAATGGTGATAGTCCTATGGTCAATTCCTATCACCAAAACACACCCTTATCCGCTATGGGTCCTATGGTCAATTCTCCTAGCCTCAATGGAACTACCAAACATCATCACTACTGAAACTAAGGTTTCCT
The DNA here is from genome assembly GCA_021014915.2 of Artemisia tridentata subsp. tridentata. NCBI lineage: Eukaryota > Viridiplantae > Streptophyta > Magnoliopsida > Asterales > Asteraceae > Artemisia > Artemisia tridentata. The sequence continues at coordinate 6,544,115 of CP139506.1, read as the reverse complement.
AAGACATGCTAAGAAAGTATACAAATAAAACAATAATAAATGCGAGAAAACTAAATCATGGCAATAACAATTTCATAATGAGGCTAACACCAAGGGTGTTTAGCCACTCATACTCATAAATGCAGAAAATTCTATGTTCAACATGATTAATGAAAACATAAATTCGATACAAAGATTATGAATGATAAAACTTATGATTGTAGCGTGAATTCTCCCTTGGAAATGACTTGTATGCTGGTGGAACTTCGTTCTCCTTGCTCCCTAATTCCCTCTGGACTTCTGTGTGTTGAAAGTGATTTTGAAAACTCGGAATTAGGGCTTGTATTTATAGTGCCCGACTATGCTACGGCGTAGCTCTAGGTAAGACTACGCCGTAGCCCTTGTAAATAGCCACTACGCCGTAGCTTGATCATAGGCTACGGGCGTAGAACTATCGTTAACACATCTACGGCGTAGTTATATTAGGAACTACGCCGTAACTTCTTCAAGGATCACGGAAATTCTTCTAAGTATAGGAATGAAGATCTACGGCGTAGCTTGATGTTAGCTACGCCCGTAGAAGTCTCGTAAACATAACTACGTCGTAGTCTAGAATTTGACTACGCCGTAGGTCTTTGGTCTTCGTTTGACTTTAGTATTCAGTGAGTGCTACGGCGTAGGTAGAGAGTACCTCTACGCCGTAGTTAGTGTTGGATCCGCATACTTCAAATATTTTCATTAACAACCTTCCAATTTCGCGTCTTTTCGTTCCTATGCTCATCTTTGCCCTGAAAACAGAATATAAATGATGCGTGGTTTTGCAACCTTACAACAGGTTTTACCTCTCGAGGGATCTCAAGAGGCTTACAACCCCACCAGGCAGTGTACCTGACCGATGTAGTATAGTGTAGTGGTAAGTACGGGGGATTGATCGTTCTCCACAGGGAATAGTGTTTGTTAGGTATGAAAAACTACTCTAATAGGTCTAAGGGTGAGAGAAGATTCTTTTTATGTTTTTTTATAATTTTATGAAAGCAAGTAAAATCTCGGGTTTGAAAGAGTGGGCGGAATTAGTTGCTAGTCAACTAACCCAAGTTACTACGAATGCAAATAAAATAACATAACAGAAAATGAAAAGGTGGTAAAACTTATATGGAGAGAAATGTGTTTACTTAGATTTCCTTACTCCCTAACTATCTTTTACCGGTTGATTAGTGTGTATTAATTGCGTGGATGACGGGTGTATTCCTTAATACCAATCGTGGGGTGGCGTACGTACTTCCCCAACTCTATGAACTCCTACTTCACTCCTATGTCGAGCCGGCTAGGAAGCTCCTAACATGGGATCACTAGAATTCGCTCATGCATTAAATACAACCATAAAAACCTTTAGTACGCATTAAATCGTCTTAAGACGCATTAAATCGTCTTAGAATTCGCTCATGCATTAAATACAACCATAAATTGATAACTTATCTTCAATGTAACATGGAAGATCTCAAGGCAAAAAGCCTTGAAAAAGCTGCTAAAATCGTCTTAGGGTTTTTCACACACAAAGTTCCACACTAATGACAAAAAATTGCAAAACTATATATAGAGATTAAGGGCTGACGGCGTCACGTTGTAGATTCTGACGCCGTCACCTCGCCGCTTTTAGGGTTCCCGGATGGCCTTCCTGACGCCGTCCCTCTTTAGACCTCCAAAATCCGTTCTGGCTTATCAAGGCTTGACGCCGTCAGAAATAAGCTTGACGCCGTCCCTCTTTAAATTAAGCCGTGACGACCTTGATCACTTCAAAGGGTGACGCCGTCAGATTTTTCAAGCAAAATTCTCTGGCTTATCATGAGTAAATTTCATATCCACCACTTTTGCCAAGCCATGACGCCGTCTGGGGAAATTCCTGATGCCGTCAAAGGTACTTTTCAGCCGATTTTGAGACTTTGTCGATTTTTCACTTTTATGCTCCAAAAATGTCGAAAATGCTTCCTTTTCCAGATTTCTTCTCCAAAGTACCTAAAATGACAAAAGGAACGATTTAGGGCAATATTTGATCAAATAAATACGATTTAGGGCTTAAATGACCCCCTAAAAGCGGTACACTTTTCGCTTCATCAAATACCCTTACACTTGAGATTTGCTTGTCCTCAAGCAAATGCGCTTTTATTCTAATCAAAATACAAGTTAGGGGTCATTTAACACTAATATAAAAGTAATTACAACAAATAGTAGTTCCCCTTTAATCATAATAAGCACGGAGATTACAAACTAGCACCTCACAAGTAGTGTTTAGATACTCACATCTCTCAAGTGTCATCAAAATAAATCTCATAAATGAAAACGGATAATATCTCTCACTACCTGTCATAGCAAATAGATTACCATAGGCTTGGGAAAGGATCAAAAACCTCCTCCACTAGGCGTAAGCACCTAAGATAAACTATCAAAGAGGGCTTTTACATGGGTTATAACGTTAGGTGTAGGGAAAAGGAAAACACGGTTTTGTTGGATAAAGGATATTTTACTGGTGGCGAGTTAAAGATCTTGATCAATTACATGTACTATACAATGTTGCTAAGCCAAGACTCGACTCAATCTTAAGCTAAAAATAAAATAACAAAAACATAAAATAAACATAAAATGAAACGGGATGGTAGTCCGTATGTTTTTTCTACTTTTCTTTTTCTCATTTTTTTGTATTTTTCTTGATTTTTTCGATTTTTTTTTTTTTTTTTTTTTTTTTTTTTTTCCATAGACTCTTGCCCTACCATCCAAAATAATACATCATAGGGGCGTTGCATTCCCCTTACACTTGAACTTTTACATAACTTTACAAACAACTATTCTAATGACTCGAATTAAGATAATCGAAAAACTTGGAGTACTTTTAAAATATTTAGCACATATGGGGGTAATAAATGATGTTCTTCCCCATTACTCCATTACACTAGTACTTTACCCATGAGTCCCAATCGTCCCAAAATAATATGTACAAGGATATGATTCGACTTAGCAACCATGTAATCAACTAGATAATTAACTTGGGTTTAAACAAATGTTGTAACAATAATGCACTAAAAATGAGTACATACAAGGTAGGCTAAGGCGATTTGGGTGTACATTTAAGTGGGGTGTAACAAATTCTTCCTTTAAGTAAAATGCTTAAAGGTCGAAACGAAAAGATAGGCTCTGAGGGGTGTACTACGGGTATCGTGTACTAAAAATGAGTACAACGCAAAGGGTGTGGGAGAATTACTTGACCAATGTAGCCAATGTAATTATAACAAAAACACAGGTGTAAAACAATGGGTTAATCCTAATGCCTCTTATCATGTAGTAAATCTAACTACACGAATGTAGTCTCACTTGTGGCCTCGGAATGGTCCTAACGCAAGTTCTAGAATCTAAGTGCTACCGGTACACACATCATAGCATAAATGCTTTTCCTACCAATTCTAGGGGCGAACCTCACATATTTGGGGGTGGAAAAATTTTTAGTGGTACGGTTTTTGTGCTAGTCATATAACTCCTATCCGTGAGACGCTCATTAAGATCAAAGTTTCACTCCTAAATGTTGTAAAAAATTTTAAATTTGGTACTAAAATTGCCCTAACAGGTATTTATCTCAGTTTTATTACACATCTACCATCAAACAAACAAAAATCAAGTGCAATTGCATTCTCTAATCGTACTTTTACCCCCCTTACACTTAAGATGAACATTGTCCCCAATGTTCAAATAACAAAATGTAAAAGTATAAAGTAAAAGAATGAAATCAAATACTCCCCTGATTCGCTCGGTGGATAATGAAGTAACATGGTTAAATCTTCTTCCAAGAGAATGTAAAAGCTCCAAGACTAATGTATCACCAAAAGCTTGATTCCACATACATCTCCTTGTCCAAAATAACCTGTTAAACCTGAGAAAACAAACACGAAAACCTGCATAACATCGGCGGGATAAACTCTATATATAAGGATATAATGCTTGTGGAATGATAATTTTGCAGATTCCTGGAGATTATAAGTTAGAGGTTTAATAAAAACTTTTTATGAAAACAAAACTTTCAAAAATTTTCAGAAAATTAAACCTGACGCCGTCAGATTGTAAATCCTGACGCCGTCAGAAATGATCTGATAGAATTCTCATGTTAAGTTTCCGGAAAAATTTTGAAAAAAACCTATACCTTACTTCCTGGAAATCCTGCAAAACATCATTATGACTCGATACAAGCATTTGACTCAAACAAATACTAATATGTATGTTAATTTATTATTATTACGATTCATGTTCATTTGTGTTCTAATAAACCGGTTTAGATTTCCCTTACACTTAACTTTTGCAAAATACCTTTATATGTAGTTAAGACGAAGTTAAAAACAAAATAAAGCATTTTCACAATTTAGTCTTGAACATGAATCAATAATAATAAAAATTAAATCATACATACGGAAACAAATAAAAACAAACAATCAAATAAATAAACACACAAAACAAATAAAGCTTGGGTTGCCTCCCAAGAAGCGCTTTTCTTTATTAACGAGTCTTGTAGCTAGACTCAAAGTCCTTCTACCCTATGTAAGTGAGTTCGTCATCGAGGACGTCTTTAGGGTTAAGCTTGGATTGAAGTTTCCTATTGGTCCGCTTAGTACAATATATCTTTTCAAACTTCTCTCCATCCGGGTCATACAATGTCATCTTAATATGCCATGACCCATCTCCATCTTTGGGTGGTTTGTCCCAATCCCACTTATGATCATCTTCCTCACAATTCCACTTATTCATCCCTAGGTTAATTGGCAAAACTCCTAGGAAATCAATCATCTTCCTAAAAACTAGAGGGTCTTCAAACGGATCCAATTCGGTGTCCCTAGCCAAGAGTTGCTCTACCGTATGTGTTCGGTTCACAAAGTCCTCTTCTAGGTAAAATGGGCGTTGGGGTCCTATGAAGTCTCTATCGATCCAAGGTCCATATCTAGATGGTCTCCTATTTGATTCTAACCAATGGGGTGTCGGTTCCTTACTAGTATCATAGGCATGTTTCTTCACATCATAGACTGACCAAGTATCTCCTTCTCCTACCGCTATCTTGGATTCCTTACAATCAATCATAGCACTAGCGGTCGCCAAAAATCCTCTACCTATCAACAAGGGGCATGTAGGGTCGCTAACCATATCAAGGACGTGGAAATCGGCTAAAATGGTTAGTTTTCCAATGTGTACTAACACGTCCTTAACTACTCCAACCGGGTAAGCAACACTTCCATCTGCTAAGCCTATTATCACCTCGGTTTCTTCAAGTTTTCCTAGTTTTAGAGAGGTGTAGAGAGGTAACGGAAGTAGGTTAAGGCTTGATCCAAGATCGGCTAATGTGTCATAAGCCTCCGAATTACCGATCTTGCAAGGTAGAACAAATAAGCCCGGATCATCTAACTTCTTAGGTAGCTTGTTTTGAACAAAGGCGGTCCCTTTTTCGCCTAACTTGAGCTTCTTCTCGTCCAACACATCAATAACCGGACTTTCAAGGTGGAGCTCCTTGAATTCTTCGTCAAGGTTTTGAGTGGGAGGTGTTTCAACTATGACTTGGGTTTGTTTGAAACACGTGCTCATGGAATTGACCGAATAATATTGTGGACAAGAACTAGGGGACGAAACCGATGAAATAGCGTTGACGTTTAGTTTTGGGTTCTTGACCGTGTTGCTAGGGAGTGCTCCCATTTCTCGGTCATTGAGGGCTTTCAACAAGGTGTCAATCTTATTGGTCATCTCGCTTTGTTTTTGTTTGAAATCGGCTTCAAACTTGGCTAAACGAGCTTCTTGAGATGCCATAAATTGAGACATCAATCCTTCAAAGTTATCGGTACTACCATTGCCGGAAGGATTGTTGTTGAAAGTACGGTTCGAGTTGGAACCGCTTGATTGGAAACGATTAGGTGGGTTGGAAGAATTGGTTTGTTGTGCGTTTTGGTTTTGTTTCCACCTAAGGTTCGGGTGATTTTTCCATGAGGGGTTGTATGTATCACCGTAGAGGTTTGGCTCGGGTTTGAAAGTGTACCACTTGTCTCCCGCTCCGTCGGTACGCGAGGATGTGTAGTCCGCAAAAGCTTGTTCGGGGAGTTCCATGCAATCACGAGTGTCGTGGGGACCACTACATAATTCACATGAAGAAGTGATTTTGTTCACTTGGCTTGAAGGTTTAGGAGCCTCGTAGGATTTCATGAGAAACTTGACTTGGTCTTCAAGTTCTATGATCCTACGGTCAGAAGTGCTTGAATCGTTCAAAGGCAAGGATATTGCCTTGACCGTTTTATTCAAATCACGGGGATCACTCCAACTTTCGTTGTCATAAAGAGCAAGATCCTCTAGGAGAGCCCATGATTGTTCCGCACTTAGATCACGTAGCTTACCACCGGCCGATTGGTCAATGGTTTGCCTCGTGGAGAGATTGATATGGTCATAGAAGATTTGGACTTGGAGCCAAAGTTCTATGCCATGCTGAGGGACTTTTTGGAGTAAGTCCTTGAATCGAGTCCATGCCTCGTAGAGGGTTTCGCCTTGACGTTGTTGGAACATCAAGATATCATTCCTTAGCTTGGTAGTTCTTCCCGGTGGGAAAAACTGAGCAAGGAAACGAGTGGTGAGATCATCCCAAGAGGTGATGGAACCTGCGGGTTGACGCTCTAGCCATTGACTAGCTTGGTCCCGCAGAGAGAATTGAAAGAGACGTAGTCGGGTCGTCTCTCGAGTGGCAACATCAAGGTCTATAGAATCAACGATTTTGAGAAAGTCCTTGAGATGTTGATTAGGATCTTCGGAACGAAGTCCATGGAATGCGCATCCGCTTTGCACCAACCGGATGGTGTCGGATCGCAAGGGAGTGACATTGGCTCCTTGAGTGAGCTCAATGGTGTTTCGATAGCCATGGTGGCTAGGACGGGAGTACTCTCCTAAAGTACGGGCTCTAGGAGGTGGTGGTTTGTTGGGATCAAGGATATTACCACCTTCCATGATGTCGGATGGTAATGGTTACGAACAAAGAAACGAAGAAAAAAGATAGACTAAAGAAAACCTAGAAAAATAAAATAAAAATCTCACTAGAAAGGAATCTAGTGAGTAGACCTATAAAATAAAAATTCAACCTAAACAATAACTATTCCCCGGCAGCGGCGCCAAAAACTTGATGCGTGGTTTTGCAACCTTACAACAGGTTTTACCTCTCGAGGGATCTCAAGAGGCTTACAACCCCACCAGGCAGTGTACCTGACCGATGTAGTATAGTGTAGTGGTAAGTACGGGGGATTGATCGTTCTCCACAGGGAATAGTGTTCGTTAGGTATGAAAAACTACTCTAATAGGTCTAAGGGTGAGAGAAGATTCTTTTTATGTTTTTTTATAATTTTATGAAAGCAAGTAAAATCTCGGGTTTGAAAGAGTGGGCGGAATTAGTTGCTAGTCAACTAACCCAAGTTACTACGAATGCAAATAAAATAAAATAACAGAAAATGAAAAGGTGGTGAAATTTATGTGGAGAGAAATGTGTTTACTTAGATTTCCTTACTCCCTAACTATCTTTTACCGGTTGATTAGTGTGTATTAATCGCGTGGATGACGGGTGTATTCCTTAATACCAATCGTGGGGTGGCGTACGTACTTCCCCAACTCTATGAACTCCTACTTCACTCCTATGTCGAGCCGGCTAGGAAGCTCCTAACATGGGATCACTAGAATTCGCTCATGCATTAAATACAACCATAAAAACCTTTAGTACGCATTGGTTCATGTTTCTTAAGACGTTCAAGCAAGTTACCGTATAGGAAGTTAGCCAGTTTTCTTAAGCCTAACATAGATGAACAATCATCCAATACAACTAATAACACACTAATAACCAATAATCAATAGCTAGGTTTCATTAGATCTAAGCAAACACAAAGAAAACCTAGCCTAGCATGTTAAACAAAAGACAAGAACAAGATAGAATCAAACAACACATAGACATATTGAATGATTAATTGATAACTTATCTTCAATGTAACATGGAAGATCTCAAGGCAAAAAGCCTTGAAAAAGCTGCTAAAATCGTCTTAGGTTTTTTCACACACAAAGTTCCACACTAATGACAAAAAATTGCAAAACTATATATAGAGATTAAGGGCTGACGGCGTCACGTTGTAGATTCTGACGCCGTCACCTCGCCGCTTTTAGGGTTCCCGGATGGCCTTCCTGACGCCGTCCCTCTTTAGACCTCCAAAATCCGTTCTGGCTTATCAAGGCTCGACGCCGTCAGAAATAAGCTTGACGCCGTCCCTCTTTAAATTAAGCCGTGACGACCTTGATCACTTCAAAGGGTGACGCCGTCAGATTTTTCATGCAAAATTCTCTGGCTTATCATGAGTAAATTTCATATCCACCACTTTTGCCAAGCCATGACGCCGTCTGGGGAAATTCCTGACGCCGTCAAAGGTACTTTTCAGCCGATTTTGAGACTTTGTCGATTTCTTCACTTTTATGCTCCAAAAACGTCCAAAATGCTTCCTTTTCCAGATTTCTTCTCCAAAGTACCTAAAATGACAAAAGGAACGATTTAGGGCAATATTTGATCAAATAAATACGATTTAGGGCTTAAATGACCCCCTAAAAGCGGTACACTTTTCGCTTCATCAATAAAAAAATAAGAGTATATATCCTCATAAAATAATACAAAAGATGATCATAATAGGGGGAAATTAACACTAAAATAACTGAACTATTTGATGTTATCAGTTCGTATCATCCGTTTTGATTTGCCATTTTGTTGAGATGTTTTTGGACAAGAGAAGCGAATGGTAATTCCATTGTTGGCAAATAATTGGTGTAGGGCATTATTGTCAAACTCGCCCCCATGATCACATTGCAAAGACTTTATATCACAATTAAATTGCTTCGTAACAAAAGCACGGAAATTAGAGCTGGCAAATCGTGTCTTAACAGGTTTGGAGCGCGCGAATAACATAAGTTTTAAAAATGAAAATGACTCGTTTAACACTTGACTTGGGTGGTCTAAGTTTGGCAGATATACGTTTTATGTATCAAAAAGGTTAAATAATAAACCCTAGAATACTAAAAAACAATTATTTTAAAAAATAAAAAAATTGAATAGTACATTTTTTCTCTTAACAGGTACCCAATTTGCCAGCTCTAACGGAAATGAATAAATTTAGACAAAGCATCATACTTATTTCGTAAAGGATACACCCATAAATAATGCGAAAAATGATCAAGAAACAAAATATAGTATTTAATACTCGTAATACTAGAAAGTGGAGAGGTCCACAAATCCGAATGAATAATATCAAAAGGAGACTTCACAATTGTCTCAGAAAGCGAAAAGGGAAGTCGCACGTGCTTGCCAAGCTGACAAGCATGACAAAGCACGGGAGACTTAGTCTTATTACAGGAAATGAACTTATTAGAAACTAACGAACGTAACACGTCACTGCCAGGATGACCAAGGCGTTCGTGCCACGTTTGTTGACTGACCAGAAAAGCTTGAGGGGTTGTCGGGAATGTGACCGGATACAAGTCACCTGTGCTGTCACATCTGAGTAGAATTTGACGGGTCCAGAAATCTTTTATAGAAAAACCAAACTCATCAAACTCAATGGTACATTTATTATCACGAACAAATTTACGAACGGAGATTAAATTTTTTACAATTTTAGGTGTAATGAGGACATTATTTAAATGGAGGGTTCGATGAGGTGTGGGCAAAGTGCTATGGCCTGTATTGGTGACACGAATAGAATTCCCATCGCCAACATAAATAATCATTAGGCTAAGCCCAATAGTCCATAAATCATCCGCTAACAATAAGAGCATAACACTAGTCAGCTTAAAAAAACTTGCAGACTATAAGACATATATTACGGAGCTACGTACAAATATAAGACTCAACCTGTACATAGGGCATGGAAATTCTCAGCTGTTTGGGGGACATCATCACCAAACGGTCCAATCACGATCCTGCCAGCAAGTTTCCCAACTGGGTTCCCGATGCTTATATCAAAGAATACTTTGTTGGTTACTTTTGACTACAAAGGAACATCCTGCATAATGAAACAGATAGTATGATTATGCAGAGCATATAAAAGTATCCCCCTCGACATCAGTGACCACAAAGATGCCATATGATAAAGCTCATGTCTTCCCTTATGGTCCACTCATATAGAAAGAAACCGATTCTTAACTCAGATTCTAATACCATTCTTCTTCATGTCAATATTTTATTCGATTTTCAAATTTTATCTATTTTTTGGAAATATAAGACATATGTTCACAAGAGGTATAACTTTCGGATTGTCTGGGATTGCTTATTTCAGTTTAGAATAAGTAGACCATTTTTTCTTTTTTTCTCCAAACTGACTTGTCTTTTAGCAGATTAAATGAGAAATCTCAAACACCATGTAAATACTCTAATGTCCTCAAAGTTGCCTATCTTATCAGAAATACATATGGCGGTGTTAGTTTAGAACACATCAGTTTGTTAGTGAACATTCTAACTTCCTTGTAGCTGCATACGTGATCATATATACCTCCATATAAAAAGTTTTATGCATAACATAATGCAGCTAATTATTAACATTGTAATGTAGCAACTTAATGAGTTAGCTGCTAAGATATATATATCTGCTAAAGTACTATAATTTCACTTCTAATAAGACACTCGGCTTTTTTTATCCAAACTTTTTTTTAGCGAAGACTACTAGAGGTCGCAAAACGGGCAAATTTATAATTTGGATCAAACGGGCACGGGTCAAAACGGGAAAATTTATAATTTGGATCAAACGGGCACGGGTCAAAACGGGCGAATTGATAGTTTGGATCAAACGGGCACAGGTCAAAACGGGCAAATTTATAGTTTGGATCAAACGGGCACGGGTCAAACAGTCCATCCTAAACAAACACTAAATTACTAAAAAAAACATCCAACTTAAACCAAACACCCCCTTATTGTTAAAATAACTAGATAACATATAAACAAACATTAAAGTCTAAAAGAGCACAAATAAACATTAAAATAAAACGTCTTCAAAAATACCGAAATAAACGAAACATTTAGGTAGAGTATATGAAACGTCTTCAAAATTTAAGCTTTAAAATGCTGAAATAAGCCAAACACTAAATAACATTTTACTCCCAAAAGCTAAGATATAATTGCTAAACATAAAGCCAAACATTTTACTTACAGGGGCGGACCCAAGACTTTAAGTCTAAAAATGAAGTAAAATATACGATTTCATTAAAACTAGTAAACAAATTAACAAGACATATTGTGGACTAATTAAACAAGACATGTATATATGTGACAAAATTTCAGGACCTGGTTCATTATCACGATTTTTAGCTAAAATTTACACTAGCCGGCCCCCCGAACACCCCTAGGTCCGCCTGATTACTTAAAATGGCGCGAAAGAATTACGGACCTGAGCGCTGGTTTTAACGCAGTTAGCGTAAGTACTAGACTTTCTATCTAAACCTCTGTTCGAAGATGAAGCTTTTAACCGCAATGAGCCTTTTGAGATAAAGAAGCTTTGTGATGATAATAATGTGCATTTTGAGAGCTTGTTAGGAATCATTAAGCACGATGTGGTGGTGGTGGGTTTAGCTTGATGAGCTGGCAACGAACCAACATTTGCCTGAAAAATGATTATTATTAATAAAATTCAATACGATTAAAGAAAGAACAATTTTTTTTACCAGAAATGTGATTGATGACGTTATATTGGGTGAAGTTAATTGATGATCAGAAATTTGATAATTTAGGTTTTATGTGGGGTTTTGATTTTGTTAGGAACTATTGTACACTCAGTTCTCGAGTTTTAAGTGAAAGGAAATGGAAAAGAATAGGAAAGGAAAAAGAAAGGGAAAAAGAAAAGAAGTGTTGGTTGATATTGTAGGACCGATAATATGCATGATTTATGTGGTTCGGGAGGTCTAGGTTGGTGAAAGAAGATGAAAAGCTTCATCTTTCTAGTGAGAGAAAGAGTAGAGAGAGGGTGAAGAAAAACAAAGGTTTATTAGATTGAAAGAGTAAAGTTACACAATGATTTTCTCACACCCCTCATGGAGAGTCATGAGGGGTATTTATAGGCTCATTACAATATAAGTTTGCCTAACATACAATAGTAGTCCCTGCGGGTACTACTTGTTACTAATCTAGTCCAATTCACTTGTGTGGCGTTATCTTTATAAAAAAACAAGGCTAGCAATCTCCCTCCAAGATATCGTCACACGTGAATGGTTACAATGAGACCTATAAATACATAAACAAAGTAAATTACAATAATAATAAACAATGTTGACGTTGTTGAAGTGCAGAGTCTCTGTAGTCTAGATACTGAGGCAGACTTGAAGTTCTTTCTTCCGACGATCTCGGCATTTGATCTTTGGCACTGACGGCACTAATCCTTGTAGCTCTGAACTTCAACTGTAACGGTCTAGTTAGGTTATTACTCCCTCCTAACTAGTGAGCCTTTTCTTTCATTTTCATGCTCCCTCCTGAACCGACAACCTTTCTTCTTTCATCAAATCTCTTAAGTCTTCTAACACGCAGCGGAGAAAGTGGACACTTGACTGTAGCACAATGGTTTTCGTTCGGGGAGCATCATAACAACATACCTCACAAAGTATTGCATCCAAATTGGTAAATAAGCCCCGATGCACACACACACGCTACTTCTCCATTCACGATGTTAAGCACAGTTCTCTCGATCAACCAAATTACTGAAGACGAAACACTACTTCTTTCGGCATGTTCTTCTCCCTCCTGATGGTTGCGAGTTATCGGAATCATCATAATGTTGTGTACATGCCGTAAACTTACTTTGTACTTGATGCAATATTGAAGCCATAACAGCTCATTGAAGCATATTCTGTGAGTATATGTCGCAAAAATACTCTCAATACTTCTCTCAAACCAACCTGTAAACGAACCTTCTTTGAATTCACTGGCTAATAGTAATGACCACATGTGGAGACAACCCGATATGACCAGCTTGAGAAAGAAGTAAACATCCCATCTTGTGACTTAATGCTTGTACGATAGATGTGACTTAATACCTATACTAAGCGCTACAACGTAACTCCTTTAAGTATAAAGTGCACGAAATATTCGCCACTTGAACAATCCACTACTTCGTGTGACACTGAGTACTACAAGGTAACTCCTTTAAGTGATAGCTATAAACTGTGAGCACTACAATGTAACTCCTTACATCAGTTATAACTAGATTGTCAAGACTGAATTTCTATATGCGCAGACAAGTTATCTTCAAAAATCGTGCATCCAACCACCCCTAGACTTTGAGATAAATAAGTACACTTTTTGAAATGCCACTTCAAAATCAAATCAATAATACCGTACAAAAACCCCATAGTCATTTTTGTTAAACATAACAATTCTAGCCGTAAAATTTGTATCCCCGTGAAAACTTGTAATTCCAAAATACCACTCTATTATCAAATCATATCAAAATTTATGTATCCAAAAAAAAATTCAGATATTGGATTTTGATAGTCCAAAGTCCAATATGTGAGCCCAGTCCATCAATTCGTTTAGTAATAAAGAACAAATCCAATTCATAAACCAATGTCATACTCGGTTCACAAGCCCACGAAACAGTTGACCCGATCCAGAAGAAATTGATGACCGATTATAACGTTTAACACTTTGTCTCATTATACATATCCTAACCCTAATACTCATAGCTTATTTTCATCCGCCCCCATCATACTTTTCCTCTCAACCCAAACTCATCTCACAACTGATCATCTCATCTCAGATTTATCTGAAGAATCAAGCACAAACACAAATCGTTTACACCAACGAAACCCAAACCGCAACCCTTTATTCTTTCTGCTTTAGATATGAACCCAATCGTATGAAAGCTTGCACATATTTGCTTGTTAGTCGAAGAAAAGGTCTCGGCTTCAAGATCCTCTTATGGGTCTCGGGTAGGTTTGGATGTTATTACGTTTTTGTATTTGGTCTATGAACGAACCAAAGATGAAAAAAATAACAGACTTGTTATTTTTTTTATCTTTTGCTTTCGGATATTAAACAAGAAGCTTGGTCTTCAAATGGATCTATGATGATTCTTGATCAACTAAAAAAAATCTTTAAAAGATTAAAGGCAAAGTTGAGCAATCTGAGATCATGTAATTTATTCATTTTTGTTTGTGTCTTGAATGATTGAGAGTTGGGGAGTGATGTGAGATTAACGTTGTGTCAAGGTTAGGATTAGAAGTGGTTGGTTTTGATATGGTTATGGTTAGGATCTGTTGTACTCTTTTCTGTTTACTGTGTTTGGATTAATGGACTTATGATGTTATGAAACTGAAGTCAACAATGAGTATGGTATCTTCTTGTAGTCAACGTGTCTCTGTCTACATTTTCCTCTTTTCTTAAGGTCACTTTACGCATAAGTTTATGCGTAACCAGTTGGTAGCCTTGTGCGTAAACAGTCTTATGCGTAAAGTACCTTTTGCGAAAACTGCCTTATGCGTAAATCTTTCCTTATGCGTAAACTACCTTACGCGTAAGATTGGTTTATGCGTAAAATTAGGGTGTTACGCCTAAGTATACCTTACGCATAACTTTCCAAGCTATGCGTAAATAGATCTGAAGAGTTATGCGTAAAAAGAGGGTTTTGACTTTTTGACCATTTTTCCGACGTCCTTTTCCGACCAACTTTTCCGGCAAAGTTTTCCGGTGACAGTTTTGACTATATGACAGACCATGATTCTGACCATTTTTCTTTCACGGTATGGAACAAACAATCACAAGAGATGTATTAGTTAACATAGACGATTTGTATTTGGACAAAGAGACACAAAAAAAACCATATATGTTTGACCATATGAAGATTTGAGACTGTTTGACCGGATACGCATAAACTTGTATAAGCTGTTACCAAAATATAGTAGGAAAAAAAAAAATTCCAGATTCAGAAAAATAATGGGTAAAACAGCTTAAACATGAAGTACGAACCACAAATAAATCATCAAAGAAAACAACCTCGGCTCTTATACCAATTGTAGGACCGAAAGTATAGAGATTTATGTGGTTCGGAAGTTCTAGGTTGGTGAAAGAAGATGAAAAGCTTCATATTTCTAGTGAGAGAAAGAGTAGAGAGAGGGTGAAGAAAAACAAAGGTTTATTAGATTGAAAGAGTAAAGTTACACAACGATTTTCTCACACCCTTCATGGAGAGTCATGAGGAGTATTTATAGGCTCATTACAATATAAGTTTGCCTAACATACAATAGTAGTCCCTGCGGGTACTACTTGTTACTAATCTAGTCCAATTCACTTGTGTGGCGTTATCTTTATAAAAAAACGAGGCTAACAGATATGTAGGAAAGGAAAAGGAAAGTAATGATAAATGATATTCTTGAGTGGGAGGAAAAGAAAAATAACTTATTCAAATTACATGTATGCCCTTTAATTATTAATGTCAAATGTTTTAAAAAGAGTATATTAGTCTTTAAGCAACATATGTTTCCCTTTCCCTTCCCTTTCCTCGCATAATGGGAGGAAGATTTTATAAACAAAATTTAGGTGTTGTTTATTTTTGACTTATTGGGCTGTTAGCTAATAGATTCAGCCCCACTCAGAAAAGAATAGTGTTTCTTTTTTCCTCCAATATGGTATGAGCTTCTGGCTGTGGATGGGTTAAAAAAGGGTGTCCTCCCAATCCAGACACTCATATGAAATCCTATGTGACACATATACCCTTCACTATTTCTCTCTTATCTACACCTTTCCTCATACCCTTTCATTTTCAAACCTACACACAACCTCCAAATCCAGATGTTACCCGTGGACATCTCTACCAATCGTCATCTCTGATCCGATGGTCGTCCCCCACGTCTCACCTGTCACATATACCAACGTCGCACCTCACCCCACTGCTCCTTCTTCATTTATTTCTGAATATCTTACTATTTATTTTTTCTTTGATAAAAGTTCTTGCGATTGATTGTTGTGGCCTTGTGGGGTTGATGCTTGTGCTACATAGTTGTTTTGAAAACAGATTTTATATACACTTGGATCTACGACAGTAGGATCTTGTTATTTGTTTTGCTTGGAAAAACAAAAATAGTTCTGAGATTTGGTCAAATTAGATTTTTTTTTTAACATCAGTCAAAGTAGATCTATTCTCAATTTTGTCAATCAAAATTAATTGTGATATTGTTTTGATAGGAATGCAAGTAATTGAAAACGAGGATAATATAGTCATTTGATGCTTGTGCTACATAGTTGTTTTGAAAACAGATTTTATATACACTTGGATCTACGACAGTAGGATCTTGTTATTTGTTTTGCTTGGAAAAACAAAAATAGTTCTGAGATTTGGTCAAATTAGATTTTTTTTTTAACATCAGTCAAAGTAGATCTATTCTCAATTTTGTCAATCAAAATTAATTGTGATATTGTTTTGATAGGAATGCAAGTAATTGAAAACGAGGATAATATAGTCATTTGATGTTTTTAAGATGCTAATTCAGTGTGAAAAAGAAACATCATTTCCACATAAAACTTTTCTTTACTAATATATTGATATATCAAATCAGACAACATATCCGGTCAGCACTTCACCCATAAAAAAAAGAAACAACCCCTTACTCCCCGCTTCTTTTCCTCTTCCCTTCCCCTTTTAAAAAAAACTCAAGAACACAATAAACTTTCCATTTCTTTTCCTTTCCTTTCAAATTTTAACTCGAGAACTGAGTGCTAGTCTTTTTTTTTTTTTTTTTTTTTTTTTTTTTTTTTTTTTTTTTTTTGTACTACTCCATTTTTAAAGCTTACTTACTACAATTGGGCTAAGCTTGGTAATACTTTAGGGTTTTGTGTAAGTAACCGAGCCCATTTCATAATCCATTACTACAATTGGGCTAAGCTTGGTAATATATATATATATATATATATATATATATATATATATATATATATATATATATATTATATATATATATATATATATATTTGTAAAGTAGTTTTCAAAAAAAAAAAAAAGAATTTTTTGTATTTAATCTCATTATTAATAATATCTAAAATTTCACTCACAAACTCAACTATATAAGAATCATATTACAAATCTTTTTATTATTGTGTTAGTTCATAGATGATAAAAATGAATAACCACAATATCGTAACTATGATTATTTGCGTTATAAAATTTTGTTGCTATGTACGGTACTTATTTAGTGTAAATTAAAAGTAGGTTCTTTTTAGAGGGTTCTGAGATAATTAACGGTTGATATTTTTGTGACGGGTTTTTTCTTGTCTATATGGATTTGGAATGCTTTGTACAGCAAGCTTAAACAAGAGAAAAACACCGGTTTATTGCCTATAGGGGATTTTAGTCACAAATTTGTTTATTCTTTTCTTTTTAACTTTTTAAAGAAAATTGGATTTTTTTTTCTTCCAAATATCTGAATTTTTAGAAAATATGTTTGTTATATTGCCAACTAATTCATAAGGTTTAAACATGTTAATATAAAAACTCAAACAAGGTAACGCCTTTTTTTTTTCTTCAGGATGTTAGCATTATTTTAAGGTTGTTTGCAACTATTATGAATTGAACTTGATACTACACATATTTTAGTGTGATAATAAAAGTATTTTGTCACTAGGTTACCTCAAGTAGTTATGGTGTTGTATTTTCTATTTGAGTTGATTTAGAAATTGTGAAAAGAAACGTATTCATTTTCAAAAAAATGTGAATTTGAGCATACTTTTTGATCTTTCAATTTTGTCAAATATAAATGATCCGAGCTCGCTATCTCGGCTCGATAAGTTTCCACTTTCCACTTCTAGTGACAACTCCTTGGTTAAGAGCATATCACGAATACCTTAATGTCATACGAGTATATGCCCAACCAAAACCCATAATGCCAAATATACCTAATTTAAACACAAAATTTGTCGTATCTACCCATTTTATTATTTAATCAATTAAAAACTAAATTTACGTTATTAAATACCCATTATACCCTTCATACAAACACATCTCCATGCTATAACAAACATGTATAAATTTAACCAACCACTATATGATTTTACCAACATTTCTGTAGGTCCAAATCTTTAATTATGCTTAGTTCATACACTTTTAAATTGAAATAAACATGTACATACGCACTTTTTTCAAATCTTTGAAATTGGAATGTAAGATAGCAATGGGGTTTTGCTTATTTCGTGTTTTTATGGGTTTTTATAATGGTTAACCTTATGGCTTATTTATAAGATATGATTTGAAGATGTTTGGACTAGCTTATTTTCCCTGCTCATGAGCTTATTTAATTTTTATAAAGCTGATAAGGCTTTTTTTGTGCTTACGAGGTTGCTGACTTGAGCTTATGGCGCCATATATTTCTCGACTTCAACAGGCCATAACTGATGTTGAGGTAATTTTTTACTCACTTTTATTTGTACCACGGTCTTTTTTGGTTGAAAATCTTTGTGTGTGTTTCTGTTTGGGTAGAAATGTTTTGGCACACTGTATATATTCAGCATACGAGGGTGCTTAATTTTTTGGCTTATTTTTAAGCAGAAGAGCAATTGACAGTATTTTTTTTCTAATACAAACACATTGTGTTTTTCTGCTTTTCATAAGCAGGAAATGAATGGCTTATTTCATATTACTTAGTGGGTGTTTGTTTCGGCTTATGGCTTATTTGGTTTTGGGCTCATGTTTCATAAGCTTATTTTTTGAAACTTTTCGATTTATATAAGTTCATTATGACCTGATAAACTTATATAAGCCGAAAAGTTTCAAAATAAGCCACAAAAAGTGAGCTTATGAAACATAAGCCCAAAATCATATAAGCCATAAGCCGGCTATATAACCCGAATCAGCACCCCCTTATTTGCAATATGCATTATTTTTGTTTATTGTGCTGTTAAGTTTGCAATAAGGCCAATTACTGCCACGTAATAAGATTGTTTGAGATCGTGTATTTTTTGTAGTTGCTAAGATTATAATGTTATGTTAATAATGCTGATACACAAACTCCAGGTTGGTTTTTACCAGTTTCACGTTTACGAATCATGTATATTAGAGGTGGTTTGGGGCTGCTATTAGCCTCCAGGAACTGAAAACCGAACATGACATAAAAAAAAAAGAAAAAAGATATGCTATGTCTCCAGTTGGAATTTAGACCCAAATCTGATGTAACTATGCTAGGCTGCATATGTAGAGAAGTGCAAGTATGCACACACACTCGAAACAAAAAGTTTATGAACCATTTTTTTTAATTCGTGGTTGTACAACAGTAGTGTGGGGGTGTTTGGAATTGTGTTTTGCAACTGATTAACCCATTTTAAGTTGGATCATGTAGTTCAATTTAAGGTATTGACTTTTTGGATCAGGTCTCACTGAATTAAACAAACCAGAATATATTTAGAAGCTGAAAATGCGCCTAAAAGAGGTTGGTCTTGCCGATGAAATATGGACTGAAATGGGTGTATTTGGGTGGTGAAATAGGGGCTGAAATGTGTGTCTTTCGTTGTTGAAATAGCGGCTGAAATGTGTGTTTCATTGTTGCAACGACGAAACACATACTCCCTGAAATGTGTGTGTTTAGCTTTAATAAGCTAATAAATATATACGGTGACTACAATAAGTTCATACGCGTATATACAAGCTTAAAGGTAAGCTTATAAGCTGGCAAATAAGCTTAAACAAACACCCGAGTTATTAGTTGTATGTGACGCTGTTTGCGATGTTGAGGGTGTGGTACGTGACCCGCTTGCATCTGTTGTAACAGATTGGGGACGAGCCACATTCTGTTCTGCGTGATCAGAGCCCACCATCTTTGTTTGCCATTATCACTGGTCTAATAGGTATGTAAAAAACATTTTTGGGGTACTCTCGGCCTCTGTCCAATTTACGTGGTCTTTAACTAAACTTCAAAGATCTAATGTCTAATAGAATTGCTGAGTTTCAGTGAAAGTAAATTACTTTTTATGGGCTGTTTGGCATTATATTAGCTTAGGAAAATAATCAGTTTGGGTTAGCTTATTTTCCTGGCTTATGAGCTTATTTGCTTCAAGGGGGTGTTTGGATTAGCTTATTTTCATGTTTTGATAAAGTTTTATATTATGGTAAAGATATGAGATGCTGCATATTGATCTTTTGTGTATTAAATGCATGTGGTCTAAGTGTAAGTTTTGTTTCAGGGAATGGCGAAAAGCGTGATGCGTCACCCAAATAACACTGACATAAGTCAGTTTCTGAGGGTTTAATGTTATGCTCATATGCATTTTCAAAATCTCGATAAGCTGATCAGCTGTGAAAAATAAGGTATAACCCAAACACCCCCTAAATTTAGTGTTTTTTTTATTTGTTCCTGTAAGTAGTTCAGCTTAGGTTTATATGTTTGATAATAACTTGGGTCCATTCTTTGCGTGTTATGTTAGTTTTTTGATATAAAAGGTAGCCTTTTTATTTAGAAAATACGTCTTTAAGTATTACTGTGATATGGTTTACGCAGCCTTCACATGCGAAGATATTCAAGCGACGAGGAGTAGCTCGGATTGAATCTGATATTTGATCAAGCGAAGGCGAGATTTTGCTTCATCAGAATGGACTGAGCGAGGATTGAACAATGGCTCTACAAGCTTATGAGGTCAGATCACAACTTTAATTCTAAGGGGTGTGGTCATGGTGTCTTACACAAGTATATGGATATAGAAGTTACTACTTTAGCATAAAGTTTAAGTAGTTGGTTTACTTCTTTACCTTTTAAAAGCGTAAGACTACGAATCTAAATTTTGTTATTTTCTTTAGTTCTTACCTCTTTTCTAAACTTAAATTTAAATAAAAAATGCAGAAATAGTGGTGTTTGGCACAGTGTAAATTTTAGTGGTGTCAGGTCAAAT
Source organism: Artemisia tridentata subsp. tridentata (assembly GCA_021014915.2). Lineage (NCBI taxonomy): Eukaryota > Viridiplantae > Streptophyta > Magnoliopsida > Asterales > Asteraceae > Artemisia > Artemisia tridentata. The sequence goes on along the minus strand of CP139506.1, from coordinate 6,523,216 downwards.
CGGTGCCAACAAAGTTTTGAATGATTTGGTAGGTGTTCGGAGTTCGGAGATGTTGGTAGACGTCCATAATTATTAATCATTTATGGGCGGCTTTGAGTCTGAGTTAGAGTTTGACTGATTGATTGATTGAATCATGTTTATTGCTTTGTCAATGTTTCCAGGGATTAGAGCACAGGTGAATCAGAGAAGAAATACGGGTTTGCCAGTGTATAAGAAGCTGTATAAGGCTTTGGCTAAGAAGCATGGCGCATTATTTAGTACCCGTGTTTCTGATGTTAAAGTTAGTCGAAGCGGTAAGCATTTGGTACACCCAAAATTTGCTCAACCATGCTTATTTAGCACTATAATTTGTAAGACGTATGTTTCTCATTAGTTTAACTGTGATATGTCAATACATAAATAAGTAGCTTTTGGTATCGCGTCTGCGTAATCCACCTTTCATATGCTGCTGAGGCTTGGTATTTGGGTTAGCATATTTCGCGGGTTTATGGGCATATTTGAAACTGAACTAGCGGTTAAACGGATAAGCACTAAAAATTAAACATTTTTAGTTTGTCACCAATATTCTGATTATTTTATTGTTTTCGGTAAAATTATCATATTTTGTGATTAGTCGATGTAAAGACAGTTTTGGAGATTATAGTTGTTCTGAGTTAGAGGTATTGTCATTTTTTTCTTACTTCATAATTGAGATAGCAGTTTCATAAACATACGTAATTACAGTATACTAATGTGATCTCTATATCGTGAAATTTGAACTTCTTTATTTCTACCAAAAGAGCTATTAACCACAGTATAACTTATGTCTGCGCTGTTTGAAAATTGTATTGTTTCGTCACAGGGTTTGAAACGGTAACTGGTGGTGAATACCGAGAAAGAAAGATCACACGGCGGTCTTTTATTAATGTGGGCGGTAAGTAACCAGATAAGTAGGTCACCCATGAAGTGTTTGCTGATTAATTTTACGTCTTGACGGATTTTTGTTCATATATACAGAAGGAAAGGAGAAGCCATTCCCGGTTTTCATTCAACTGGTGATTCATCCAAAACATTTTCACCCTCTGCCGAAGACCCATTTGTAATGTTTGAGAATACACAGAGGATCCCTGAAGCAAACTATGGAACTTCCGGTGTGGATCATTATCTAGATTTCATGTTCACCATCGCCACTCGGTCAAATACTAGATCAAGTCAAAGCTCTACAAGGTGAGGTAATAACAAATTTTCAATAAAAAGATGCGCAATTTGTAACACCTATTTCAATTTATGGTTGAGTCTTTGAGCTTTGTAATCTGTGACGTCAATTCAACTTGACCTGTAAGGGTTACCAACTACTTAATAGCTTAATGGAGGATGTATAATTGCTTTTCCTACAAAAGCCATGCGCCTTTCTTATGAGCGTAACCAAACACCCCCTTAGTTTTTAAAATTAGGCTCATAAACAAATTCAGTCACTTTTAGATACTGGAATTGTCATGGAGATATATAATTAGGCCCATTTAGTTTTTAGACTAATCCGATAAGCAAATGCAAACACTATCCTTGACATCGTCTTTTGAGAAAACATAAAAGTTAATAGTTTGAGATAATGGAATTGTCACCCAACTCTATTTTGATGGTGTATGAAAAGCAGCCTTATAATTATATGTCCATTTAATAGTTAATTATGTTACCCCTGTTTGATGCATGAACATGAACTGTTAATTTTCCCATTTAATAGCTTTATGTTACCACTTTGTAATCGTAGTTCTCACAATATTGACTCTTTTTGACTCAGTTGCAATATATAAACTTTTAAGTTAGCTACTGAAAATTCGAGTGTGTGTTCTCAATACATTCTCAATACTTTCACCAACAGGGTGTTGGTTAAGCCGCAAAATGACAGCTATCCGAACAGCCCTTGATAACATGCTTCGCCAAATTTGTGCAGCATTCAATTAGAGTTATAGCGTATGTTTCTGGGAATCATATATGTATTCACACTGGTCATTATGATCTCTGTATAAAAGGATGAGTTATGTTACAGAAAGAAGGTTGGCAACCGTTGGATAATGGTCAGCTGGAAGTTAGCCTGAGTAGGAATCTGTACGACCACACGTGCTTCTGGTAATTTTTTCTTCTATCTGAAACATGATTATGTTACATTAGAGCTGAATAAACTTTTGTGTTTTGTGTCATTGGTTAATTGATACGCGGAAATTAATATTGTACCCATTGATGTAGTGTGGAAAAGTGCCTACGGCTGTGGTTTTCGAGTTGGTTTAGAAGAAACAGAATGCACTCACAGACGTTCACGAGGACATAAAGCTGACTAATCCGTTTCGGAACCTTGGAAGCGTTTATGAGTTTTCTTGGCTGTCGCATTTAACTCCTTATATTCAATGTAAGACGATACTTTAAATTCATGCTCTTATTGCACAAACTGAATTTGAAATTAGGTTATTATAGGTTGTCATTAGTTAGTGTCGAGCCATACGAAAAGCATAGACAATATTATTTGAGCCTGCAATGTATTGAAAACTGTCAAGGTCTGGGATATTTGGTTTCCCAAATATTTCATGGCTGAATTTTTCTACTAAGATCGATTCATTTCACTTTTGGCTATTATTGGCCAATTTTATGACCAGGGATTAAAAGGAACATGTTTATGATAAGAGCAATAAAGCTATTGTCATATTACATTCATTAGTGGATTTATTGTAGTTGTGAAAAATGATATTTGTAGTTAACTTTTGTATACTTTCTATACATATGTATATGGTTATGCTTTAATAAGTATTAACGGCCACTGCAGACTCCATGTCTACAAAAGAAGTATTGGATGTTAATTCATTAATCCATGTTTAGGGGTCATAATGTAATTAGTTATGTGTTTAGAGTCGAGTTTGTAAAGTGTATAAGTTTAGGGTCCAAATATGTCAAGATTAAAGTTACTAACCGAATAGCGGTTATATAGTTAGTTATTAGCGAAGGGTCGCGATGGTTCAATGGAACCTGTTAGTGTAGTATAAATAGAAGTGTCGGTGTATTGTAAAATTTAACAGATTTCATTATATACAAAGTGTGAGTTTGTGTGTCGTGAGTTTTGTTCATAGTTATGTTTGATTCGAACCAAGAAGATCCAGATGGGACCAACATTGGTATCAGAGCGTCAGAAGTTCGAATCAAACCCGGTGTTCAGTTTGTGTTTCACCAAGGCGATCATAGGAGTGCAACGGTTCAAGAAGAGTACGTTTTGCAGATTGCAAGAAACAAAACAGGAAACACCAGAGAGAAGAACAATTTGATCAGGAGTATCAAGTTGACCAACGATTCAGGGAATCGTTTCAGAGAAGAAAAAGAAGTGGTTGATAGTACTAACGTAAAAGATCCAAAGAAAGTGGTTGATAGTGCTGTTGTAAAAGATCCAGAGAGACCAATTGATTCAGGGAATCAATCAAGAGAAGAGAAGAAACCGTGCGCATACCGGTTAATCAAGAAAAGAGAAAGACAGTGAAGAGATTGATTCAGGGAATCAATCAAGAGAAAAACGATCAGAGAAGATCAACAGAGACAAATTGATTCAGAGGGATCAATTGAGAGTAGAACGGACCGTGAGCAGACCGGCCAAAACAGAAGAAGAGAAGTTACCAGTTGCGTTGCAACATCAGAGAAAAAGAAAAAAAGAGGGCTGTAGTCATGACAAAACAGGAGCAATCGCCAGAGACAATGAAACTACTATCGTGCATTTGCAGCAAAAGAACCAGAAGCAGAAACCCATAGTTGTTGGGTGGTTGTGAATTAGAGATTAAAGGAGATTGTTCTTGATGAACAAGATGATTTTAAAAGGAGATCGTTGCTGTGTTGATTGTGTACCAGAGTCCAGAAACATCAAGAGAAGTGAAGAATGATCATGTGATATGATCAATGTGAAAAGTCAGAATTGAAGAACAAAGGAAAAGGAATGAGAGAAACCTATTCGTTAGGCTGTGGAGTCGCGAACAGGAGAGAAAGACAGATTAGACAAAGAGAAGAGAGTGGAAATCGATTAGAAAAATCGATTAACAGAAAAGAGAAGACATCGGTTAGAGAACCGATTCAGAGAAAGAGAAATAGCATTTGAGAAACAAATGCAGAGACAGTTAGAAATCTTAACGAAGGACAGCGAATGCCGCCACCAAAGATCAATGGAGGAAAGGCAACAGTAAGCAGGAGAATAAATGGAAGGCAATTGCTATGAATCTGGGATTCCATAGCAGCCTTAAAGTAAACTTAAAAGAAGGCTGTTGTTGATAAACAAGACGCTGGAAAGAATGAAGATGGTATGAAGTCATCAAAGATTGTATTTGAAGACAAAGACGAGAAGACCTGCTACAACATGTTCAAACATAGAGATGATCGAATTGAAGACATGAAGATGTTGAAGCCATGGATTAATAAATTAGGGAGGAATATTGGATGTTAATTCATTAATCCATGTTTAGGGGTCATAATGTAATTAGTGAGTATGTGTTTAGAGTCAAGTTTGTAAAGTGTATAAGTTTAGGGTCCAAATATGTCAAGATTAAAGTTACTAACCGAATAGCGGTTATATAGTTAGTTATTAGCGAAGGGTCGCGATGGTTCAATGGAACCTGTTAGTGTAGTATAAATAGAAGTGTCGGTGTATTGTAAAATTTAACAGATTTCATTATATACAAAGTGTGAGTTTGTGTGTCGTGAGTTTTGTTCATAGTTATGTTTGATTCGAACCAAGAAGATCCGGATGGGACCAACAAGAAGCAACAGCACCAGCAGAGAAAACAACCGCCCCAAAAGAAGCTAACCCAAATGCTGACAAAAAAACAACCACAGCAAGAACAACCACAACAGGAATAGGCATCTAACTACAAGGAGTAAAGCACAATCTAGATTTTTTTTGTTTTTGGCAGCATCCCACCTTTGAATCCAAAAATGTTAGCCTTATAGTGTTGGCAACATGACAATGTAAAATAGTTCGAGTATGTACAGTCACTGTGTAAACTAAACTATGTAACTCCTCTTTTGAACAATGGTTTGCGCAAGTAAAAACATATATCCTGTGGTTTGATTAACTCCGTATCCAAACAACCCGCAGCAAAGCGCGGGCATAAACCCTCGTTAACATACATATGGTGGGTACACGAAAGATAATAAGACAATAATTAATAACTTTCAAAACTTTGAAAAACTAATTTTGGGATGAACTGATGAACAACCAAAACTATAACTGTAAATGAGTCAATGATATAAATGATTTTTCTCATCTAAATTTAAATTAGCTAGACTTAAAAAGGGTGGGAATCATTGCCGCCGAGGGGTAATATGGTCTACACATTTCAATTTATAATTATTAAGGTTTTCAGATTTTGTTAAAATGAATAATTTTGAAAAATGTGTAATTATGACAAATTTTGTGTTTGAATCGGGTAAATATGACGTTATGGATTTTGGTTGGGCAAATATGACATTTATGAGTTTAAGTTGGGGATATATGGAATTATCCCTACACTATATAGCGCTTCAATGAATATAAACCAAACAAGGTAAAAAGAAGTTAATGAAAATAAACCAAACACATATATATTCCATTGAGAAATTAAAACATAACAAAATGAAAGAAATTTCATAAGTCTAGAAATTGTTGTATGCAATAGTTCTACAAGGGGTAAGAGGTTGATAGGAAGTAAGCCCATAACCTTTGATCCCGGAGTTTTGTCCTTGACGATTGAACATATCATCACCATACTGATCCATTTCTAACACAACCTTCGAGAAATAATCGACGTCGCATGGAAGCTCGAGTGGTCCATCACTTTGATACCCATACTCGAGTTCGGCTTCCTCGAGTAACTCTTTAAAGAGAGGATGACTGGCGTGTTTGGCTTTGATCACAAACCTTTGCTTTTCAGGACCAACATAGACCGAAAAACAACCTATAGGAGCAACATTATTTCCTTCTTTTGAATTTATATGAGACAATGATTTAATTTTCTTCAAGAACGATTGTTTGATTCTCGACGAGCCATTTTCATCGTCGCCGTCGTCTTTCCTACTACCAAATGATTTGCATCTTTCCCATGTCTTGCTAATCAATCCCTTCTTTCTTTTGCTTATGTTGAAATCCATTTCTTCTTAAGAACAAACTAAAAAATAACTCAAATGACGTGTGACCATCATTGTAATTAAATAGCGTTTGAAGAAAGATATATAGGGAAACTATTAACCTCTATCATAAGCCAAATATAGCATGATTTGCATGTTTTGCTTATTCTTCATGCAAATCAACTACTTGAATTTTGACTTAATCATGAGCTGTCAAATTTACTTGACACGGTTATAGTTATATAGCAATTAAAATAAGAATATTACAATTCTTTAAACACGATTTGGTACACACTAATTATGCGTATTAGATTTAAAAGTTTGCGCGTACTTTTATGACCTAGAGAAATTAAGGTAAACGGTTGATAAAATATCCAACTTAAAGATGTCATAATTTTTTATTTGTTTCAAGTTCGAATGTCTATTTTCAATGGACAAAAATATCTAACTTAAATACTCGATAAATGAAGTTTTCTTCACTCAGTTTTTTTATGATTTGAATTTCATTATTTCTGGTCAATTTAATTTTCATTTTTGGCAAATGAGCCTAATGATGTACCGTACTGCTACTTGAAGTCTAGGCTTCGTATTTACACGCTATGCGTTGAAGTGTTGGCGTAAAGTTTATTAGTCGACGTTTAGGCCCAATGTATTATGTATTTGCATTTAGTTAAAGGGCTTATTTTATGATGCTTCTTTATGTTACAAGCCTTGAATCTAAAGGTGTCAATTTGTGCCCAAAATCAAAATAATAGGCTAATTTGTAAAAAAATTTGGCACATTTATCCCCTTTTCTTTTTTTGAAATGGCCAGGTATAACCCATTTAAAAGTTAAATGAGCGTTTACGAACACATAAATTCTCTTAATTGGAGAACATTAAAATTGTTTAAAAAAAAAAAACCTTATAGATATATGATGTGTAGATTGTGTGCAAGTTTTAAATTTATAAAACAAGGATTACCGAATCTATTAGCAACACATACGAGCAAGTGAACTCGTCCGTTGGTAGTACGATTTAAAGGGTAAGCCGAGATCGTTCGCAGGGATTTGTATGAGTTGGAACGTAAGCTAATAAAACTAAACAATAGTATACCAATTATACTCGGAAACGAAAATAAGCAATAACAAATATAATGAAGCTTCAAATGATTAAAACTACACTTGCTTAGACTAATTTTCTGAGAGAGTGGTATCTCCCGTAGAACCATGTTGGCTTCTTTGAGAAGGATGATGCGTGCAGGACTGTAAGGTCCTCTGGCGCATGTGTCTTCTTCATAGGTTTCTTTGTCTTGTTTCCAGGTGGCTGGTGAGTCTCCTTTTCGGGTTTTTGTTGGTTTTTCTCCATGCTAGAGTGGTTTTCCACTCGGATAGTTTCGAGATGGTTTTTGGTTGTTTCCGAAATTTTAGGGTGTTGGTCATCAGCCAAGTTTAACCAAGAAACTAGTGGTTTTGAGGAAAAAAAATTGGATTTTTTGAGTGAGAAATGAGTGAAAATAGGTGAAAATTTTCGTAAAATTTGTAGCTATTTTGTATCATGTCCCCACGGATGGCGCCATGTTTATGTATGGTAATGTAAATCGGTTTAGAGATGGGATGTGAATGGTTTTGTTGTTTGGTTTACCGTGTTGAACGGTAAGGACCCGATGAGATTGATATAGATCAAGAAGCTCGGGTAACACTTAAACAAGAAATATACTACACTGCTGTGAGGCAGTATTTGCCCAAGTGTGTGAAAAATTGTGTGATGTTGTGTGTTGCTTTTCTTTTATAGAGAGGCTTGTAAAGTTTAGAGATAAACCCTTTGGGAGTGATACACGGCCGCCAGGGTGCCAAGTGTCGATCATCCGAGAGCAGAAAAAGAGGACAAATGTCATTTGTGTTTTAGCTCGTAGTGGTCCTTGTCGTGCGTCCCCACTGTGTAATGTCAGATGGTACATCTTAACCGCTAGTGACAGTTGGGGAGCAGTAGCTTTGTCCTTACTCAGTCAGGCCTGAGAGGTTTTTCCAGGATTTAAGCTGGGCCTTCATCAAGTGTTGATTGGGCCTTGGTGATAGGCTTGATGCGAGCGTGTAATTAATGTGCTTGGGCCATTAATATTGATACGTTATCATTAAGCATTTAGGATGCGTTTGGTATGTAGCCATAGAAATCAAGGAATACATTCATTCCTCAATGTAGTTATTGTAGGAAAATACCAAAATTACAACATATATTTATATGGCTAAGTTCATATGAGTCTATGTAGTCACATGCATATATACATTTAAACATCATCATTTAAAAAGAAATTCAACCAACTTGGTTTATTAATTAAAACAGTTGAATAATTACTCCCTCCTTCCCAAAAACAAGTGTCTACCTTACTATTTATATTTGTCCCAAAATAAGTGTTCAGTTTTATATATGGACAGTAATTATAACTAGTTTTCCTACTATAAATTTATAATCAAAAGTTGCATTAATTACTCATGTCTAATTTATGTATTAACTGTGAGGGTAAAATGATTTTTTATCAATCAAAACTAGCATTAAATACACATATTATAATTTGTCCATTCTTTGTTTGTCCACACTCTTTAGGATGGAGGGAGTATTAATTAAAGGTTAATTAATTAATCTAGAAGATTCTAGATATTATTTATGTAATAAATTAATAATTAGGGTAAATTGCAAAAATGTCCATAAAGTATCACGAATGCGTAAGGATCACACCGAGACGAATTTTGTTGTAAAATAATAATAACAATAATAAATAAATAAAAAACATTAATGTTTCATTTTTTTGCAAGAAAGCCACCGAGAGAGACTTTTTGCTAACGCCCGTTATTTATCTCGTTAAGTGCCACGTCACTGAGGGTAGTATCATCATTTCATTGCTTTAGGGACAAAATTTGCAATTTAAGTTTTGTCTATTTATTTCACAGCCACCACCACCACCCTCTACCACCACACAACCACCACCATCTACGAAACATCATCTAGTTCGATTATATGTTTGTTATGCGTCATATGTATTGTAATCATCTATACTTTCTGGCATGAATCTAATCTATGATGTTGGGTTTTGATAGATTGAAGACTCTGTATCAGTCAAAAAGTATAAAGAGAAAAAGCTTGATTAATACCAATATGCAACTTAATGATAAAGTTTGCTAAACGCTGCAAGCTTCATCACTAGACTCACCACCTAAGCACCAACCACCTGCAACCGGTTTACCTTGACCACGGTTTAATAGTTCTTTGTCGATTCGGTCAAGAACTGGATCATCGGGAAGAAATGGATAAGCAAAAGCTGAACCAGTGTTGATTAGATCGTTGAAATCATCTGAGTGGAGTAACCTCGGTTCGTGTTTTGTCTTTTATGCAAAATATTGAAAATTTTGGTTAACAACTGTTCTGTTTAATTGAGTTGAATTACATAGAACGGTTGGGAAGTATACAGATTCAGATGAAAGACTATTGGATAAATACATAAGTAGGTCCGGGGCAACTTTTATGTTCCTAAGGCTGGCCACACTGCATTAGAAATAATCGGTCGATCAAGATGTTTGACCGATATTAACATCGGTCGAACCCTTTGTGGGTTTCTTGGAAAATATCGGTCATGGAAGATAGAAATCCACAATCGGTCGATTTTTTGACCGACTATAATTCAACCGTTGCATTAAAAAAAATAAAAATAAAAAAAAAAAAAAAAAAAAAAAAAAAAACTTTAAATCTTTACAACCTTATAAATACCAACCTCAAACACACTTCTAAACACACAATTTCTATCAATACCTTCAAACACATTCTTTTAATTATGTCTTACGAGCTATTATTTGGTTCTTCGTCTTCCGACGATGATGAAGTTATGAGTGAGTTTACGGAGTTTGTGGAGTTTGCTTGGAATGCTTACCAAGCATCACAGCCAAAAGTTCCACGAAGGTACATACATAGGGATCATTCGGGTGCTCATAATCGTTTAGTGGCGGCATACTTCTCTGAAAACCCGCAGTTCGACGAAAGAACATTCTCTCGGCGATTCCGAATGAGCCGAGAACTTTTCACACAAATTGTTCGAGAGGTAACCGATTATTCTCCTTATTTTCAACAAACTCCTGATTGTAGGGGCATGCCTGGTATTAGCTCATTGGTCAAGTGTAATGCGGCCATTCGTCAATTGGGATACGTGGCCGTTCCTGATTCTATTGACGAGAATCAAGCAGTGGCTGCAACAACATCCCGTGAATGTCTCCGTAAGTTTCGCAATGTTATCATAGCCAAAATCATTAGTGATAAGGTGCTGCAATCTCTGGCACGGTGGGATTGTTGTATTGCCGGGAAGTTTGCCTGTCACTTAAGAGACGCAGCTCAAATTTGGCTGAATTATGTGATCGGCACCAATCTCTTGCCATCCGAAATGCCAAAGCAACAGCACTTGTCTGGTCGAACATTTGCATCAGGTTTCCCACTATGTTTTGATCTAAACGTGTATAGTCCCCTTCCTGTGTTTATGGAATGGTCTATTCTGGCTCCAAAAGATGTGAAGCAAAACATGCTATTATAGACCCTAATTTGATCTCTGAATCTCGAAGAAGCATTATTCTTATAATCTAGCAAAGCGGTTAGTGGTTGAGGTGTTTGATTGAATTTTTGAATCAAGATCTTACCCTCTTGGCAGCAAAGGGAGAACTTTGGGTTTGCAGTCCTGTTGGGCTTGTTATTTCTCTCCTCATACCACATGAGTGCATTGCAATTTCGACATTCATACGATGGAGGCCCTAGGTTATGGTAAACCACAGGAACACCTTGCAAAAAAAAAAAAAAAAAAAAAAAAAAAAAAAAAAAAAAAAAAACAATATGGGGCCATTATACATGTTTGTTGTGATTAGTAATTCATATTAAATGGTTTATAAGAGGGTAATCACCTGCCGATGTACATGCCGCTCCTTTTGGATTTTTCTTAGCTCTTCGGATGTTTGGTGGTTCTGTAATAAGCATTGTTGCCAAGTAATAAGCATCTTAGTTATTCGGATGTTGGATACATATTTGTACATATCATATTGCAGAAAATCAACATTATAACTAACTGATACGCATGAGTATTTACCTTGTTCTGATGTAACTACGTTTTTCAGTTTTAACCCACAATAGCTTTGCACTGTTCCATCTTCACCAATGACTGTATTTGAATGAATACCCACAGAATTATGAGGCATCATTGATAGAGTTTGAGTAGCTACGTTGTTTTCATTTGAACCTGTAACATACTAATATATATCATTTAAAGGATGTATTCAGTTGTGGCATATTTAGATATTCACCTGTATCTGATGTAATGATGTTCTTCAGTTTTAAACCACAGAAGCTTTGGACCACCCCATTTTCACCAATGATTGTATTTGAATTAATTACAACTGAGTTTTGAAGCATGTCTGAGAGAGACTGTGTGCCTACACCTTTTAGCAGTTTAAACTATAACATATAAACACATATGTTTTAAACCATGACAATAATTAAATTGTATTGGAGGTTTGTCATTTCAAGTGTATCATTGTTATTTTTTTTTGTTAGAAGTATTTACCTTGAGATGATATAACGGTGTTTATCAATTGTAAACCGCAATAGCTTTGCACTGTCCCATCTTCACCAATAATTGTTTTTGAATTAATAACCATAGAGTTGTTAAGCATGTCTGAGAATGATTGTGTACCTGCATTTGTTATCAGTTTAAATCTAACATACAAACATATATGTTATGAAGAATATCCATAATCGAACGCATGAAAGGTATGTGATTTGAAATGTACCATTGTTCATTTTTTATGTCATCAGCTGAATAACTCTTAATGTTTTACAGGTTGGAAGCTGATGAAGATCTATATTAAAATGACAATCAGGTATTCTCTTTGTATTCCATTGATTAACTTATGCAATAAATGTAATTACCATTGAAAAGGCAGGCATAATAACTTACAAACTGAAAATAATAAAACACAAATGCAAAATATACAATGTTTTAACAAACACATTATGTTCCATTTATATACCCATTTATCATTTTGCCATTGTTGATATATGCTCCATTTCTACACCTTTTTCATTATAGGTAGGCATAATAACTTACAAACTGAAAATAATCAAACACAAATGCAAAATATATAATGCTTTAACAAACACATCATGTTCCATTTATATACCGATTGATCATTTTGCCATTGTTGATTTGTGGTCCACTTCTATACCTTTTTTATTATGTATGACTTCAATTGACTCATTATTTTGACATTGTTTATATCAATCCTGGGAGGATCTATACTACTAATCATTTATGTAGATGGCTTGTAATTTTAACAGAATTCCATGTGACGTAAATCATGAAATGGTCTATTAAGCACATTATCGATCATATGTATTTTTGTATTTTTAGATTACTTTATATCAAGAACTGTTTTGATTGTCTGGATGTATTGAGGGACAAAACAGTCAGTTTATAAACTAATGAGTATTACAGGCCAATTGTAATAATGTTGGTGGTTTTAATCACGTTTATGAGTTTGTCTTTCGTTAGAAAACATTAAACATACATATTGTATATATCCCATTCAATTTCGATGAAACCAAACATCATATAAAAAGATAGAATCACTATTCCATTCAAGTAGTAAAATATAATCTCACGCAATGTCTAACTGATCCAAACAGATATCAGAAACCAATATATTATTATCTCCACAAATGTATGTTTTATGAAGCGATTGTTTGCTTGCACCATGACCTCATGCTTTTTTTCTTCTTCTTATCAACTGTCTTTATCACATCATCATCTTGCCCGTCAGGTTCATTAACTGGGATAAGACCAAGTGATATTCTTGTTTTAGGCACAAATCAAGAACCGAACGTATTCAAGTGTTTAGGGTTTGTGTTCTGTATATCCATGCAGTTATGATACGACCTCTATTTATAATAGAGTTTACTAAAACCCTAGCCCATGGAATTATGTATAATTAACGGCCCATTAATTATACCATAATAGTAGGAATCAGTGGTTATAACCAGCAGCAGAATCTTATGCCTAGCAGCACAATAAATTGTGCTAGCAGCAGAATCTATTGCTCAGCAGTTCAGCAGCATGAACATTGTACTAGCAGCAACAACAATGTACTAGCAGCAGAAACAATAAAGCTAGCAGCAGTATTGATAATACTAGCAGCAGTATCAACACTAACAGCAGAAATGATACTACTGGCAGCAGTATAATTAAAGCTAGCAGCAGGAATGATAATGCTAGCAGCAGGAATGATCTGCATCAGCAGCATTATCATTTACACTATAAACCACTTAAATTGAGTCAGGGTTTTCAGGGACCAAATGGGTGTACACTCTGTACCTCCAAACCCATTACCAGGTGTGAACTCATCCCTCAAGTGCACTAAATTTTCCAACATTTGACTCTGAAAAGTCAAACTGGACACTTATTTTTGGACGGAGATAGTAATTTTTTCTTTTGATTGCATCATAACATTCAAAAAGTTTGGTTCACTATAATATATAAGAAAGCAGTTTCGCTGCTTAAACTTTGAATTTTTTTAATCAGAGTGACGTAATTTTGGACGCTTTTTTTGTGATTTCGCATATAAGTGTATATATATAAGACAACATCATATTCACTTTTCTCATATAATAAATGTTATAAGTATTCAACACATAAGTATTTTCTTGTCTTTAATCAAGTAAATTGCCTTCGATCAGTCGGGTGTGCCTAACGAAAGGATTATGAAGTTTGCGTTTGTAGGTTATATATAGTTGTGTTTCGTCATGCTTTAGTTGGTTAGTTATTGCATTAAATTGTCCTAACCATTTGAGTTATGTTCTATATATAGATCTTCAGAAATTTGCCCCATTATAGATGCCGTTATATAGAATTTAGTTCATATTAGGTATTTATATCTAACATTATATAGAGTTGTCGAGAATGTAAAAGTCTACCACCTAAAGTATTAAGAAAAGATTAAAAAAATAATAATAAAAAATAAAAAATAAAAGCTTCATTTTAATAATTTATTTTACTTCCACCTTTACATATATAAAGAAAAGATCAAAAAATCGATAAAACATTACTTTGCACGAGTACTATGCTAGTCTTAGTTACGCGCCATAAAATGGGTTTACTCTTTACGTCTCATGGAAGGTGCCTTGCTTAATGATAGATAGCTAGGTTAAGGTGTCTTTACCCGTTTCATTATGTTTTATATACTCTTTCTAATAATACATAAATATCATGTATAGTTAAACATTATTAACTAAATAAAACGAGTTTTTATTGAAAAGGGATATTTGTACGTATACATAAGGTGCCGATCGACTTGTGTGTTTTACAATGTTTTAAAACCCTGTTTGACCTAGCCGGTTGAACACTGAACCTGCTAATTAGTCACTGGAAGCCGGTTTTGAGAAAAATACTAGTTGAGCCGTGAATTGGAAGTTGAACTCTAATCGGTTTTACAATACATAAAAATGCTCCTCGCCATTGAAGACCACGACCTTTTTATGCCTTGCACTGCAAGATAGTGTGGGTACCATATTGGTCTTTAGTAACTCATTAACAACATTTAAGTTTCTACCTGAATTGAAAACCTTATGTAGCTATGTTATAATAGGCAGGTCTTAAGCGTTTAGATAAGTCTAGCTAGCTAGACAAGTAAATAATTTCAGTTATAACTCAAATAAAGATTTATCGGTGTTACATAAAGATACTGTACTTGGTTACGCCTACGGCTAGGACATTTTCATCATTGATGAGGTCATGAGGGTGACCAGGTTCAGTCGACTGGTACGTCTTATAAATTTCAAGCTTTTTTATGCCAAACAACTCAATTTTTTATCCTTGTTCACCATATTTTTTTGTCTTCCGACTCTGTGCATTGCATCTTCATTTTCACGTTAGGCAGTTATCTTAACCATAAGCTTTGTCTATCCGACAAGCATCAATACATGGTTACGTACACCTTGTATGAGTTGAGCCTGTTGAGGTTTGGTATCCGAAAATACTACATTATAAGGTATGATTTGGATACTAATTTACTAATCTTGTTGAGTAGCATAATGTTCGTACTATACTTAATTAGCCAATTGATCGAATGATGCAGGTATGGATCATACGGTCGTCTTAGACTACAAAGGCTTCTATTCATATCACAATAAGGTTTTCTTTGTTCTTTCTCGTATTTGTACCAAGAAAAACTTGTTTACGTATGGTATCGAAACTAATCAATTGTTTTGTATTGGATACTTACGCACCCCATAATATATAGCTCTCAAACCAGGCTACAAACTTCACTGTGAAGAAGATCGTGAAGAAGTCGAACACAAGGCTTAACCATGATCCCACGAAATTGGCAAACCGTTCTTTCAAGGTTCAATGTAAGAGCTCGTCCCAAGGGTCTCCTCCGTCTACTGAATCAAGGCAACCAATGGAAGGTGTGGTGCGGAGTGCAGCAAATTACATCCCTTTGTCACCTATTAGCTTCTTGGAGCGAGCGGCTCAAGTTTATAGAGACCGGACATCTGTGGTTTATGGGTCCATCAAGTACACATGGGAAGAAACTCATCGTCGGTGTGTCAAGCTTGCATCTTCTCTTAACCAGTTAGGGGTTTCTCGAGGAGATACTTTTATTGTTTGGTTTTGTATGTGTGTTCATATGTCAGTATGTATGTAAGCCATGCATGGTTTTCGTACTATTTTTTTATAAAAGAACAAAAAGCAAGCTAGTTTCGAAAAAACAAAGAACTATTTGGCAATTCAAGCGGTGGTTTGATCAACGTTATACATCATTTGGTCTGTTTGAAACAAGCGCGGTTTTGAAAAAAAAAGTCTCGAACCTTAAAACAATTTGCAAAGAACTTCAAGTACTTGGGTTTTTTGGGTGAAAATAGTGCAAAAAGGAAGGGCTTTTGGGATTGCAAGATGAAACTTGGACGTAAATTAACTTGTATCCTAGGTTAAGTAGTTTGTCTAGTTATTTCAGTTGCATGCATGCATGATTCATCAGAAGCTGTTTAGTCCAACTTTCAAAAGTTCATGTACTTGGGTAGGTTGTGTCATCATTAATTACAAGGGGCCCTTATGTTTCTATAGTCCTTGTTTTTTTCTGCCTGTCTACATCTCTGATCTCTAAATCATACCTACATTATAATGTAGTCAATTCTCTACATTTCTTTTGAAAAAAAAGGTAAAAACAGGGGGAAAACATGTATCAGAGACTTACCGCAGAGACTGAACTGTACATTTTAAAAACTTTTTTCAAAGGAAATATAAGAAATTACCTACATTATAATGTAGGTATGATTTCCCCATAATTTATATGCTTTATACTTCTTAGAAGAGTGGGCATCAAGTACGGGTGTAAATGCATCCTATTTTGATCCGGGCCCGATATGATTGATGCACACTCATTTTTTTTTTTTTTTTTTTTTTTTTTTTTTTGATGCACACTCATTTTTTTTTAATTCATAATTGTATTATATACACATGCAACTTTACATGTTTCTACAATAGTGTGCAAATCAAAATACAATGGCCGCAAATCACCTTCCATTTATATATACAGAAAATTCCTTAAATTGTCCAAAAATGAAAGAGTAGTCCACTTTCTAACAAAATACAAACCAAAATTTCAAAATAGATCAGCGCGACTAATCGAATGTGCAACGTTACTAAATTCTTGACACGTGTTAATTTTTTTAATAATAAAGTACATGTGTTGGTTGAGTGATGTAAGCTACCATTACATTGATTGGATATGGTATTTTTTATGCAGCTGACGGTTATTGTACTTTTGTGCAATCAAATTGTCTTTTTTCAAAAAAACAAAAAAAAAAATGATTTTTTTGTGGAAATAAAAAGTCAAATTTAATTGGTACAATAGCCACTTTTCAAATTAAAAGGATGACATTCGGTCGCACTAGTCTAGTTTGATAATTGAATATTTTTTAAATTAAAAATTAAAAATAAAATGTACTCTAGTTCCATTTCTCATAACTCAAATTATTGGATCACTAATAGACTAGAATACTAATCCAGCTATCCCAAAACTTAGAGCCCGTTTGTTTTGACACATTTAAATGAGTTTTATACTGAAAAGACATTAATTACTTGTTTGATTCTTTTTTTTGAAATATAAAATAATAGTTTGAATAAAAAACGATAAGTTAGCATTTAGGTGGGTTTCAAGTTGGTTTGTGTATTTTGTTGGCCATCTTTATTTGTCTCTTTATGCATATATGGACCACTTTTGCTATTTTATAATTTAAATTATATATTTTACTATTTAAAAAAGGATAAAAGTGGGGCTTTTGTTTTGATAAAAAAAATGAAGGTTTGTGATTGGTTCATGGAGTTTAGGAAGAATTTTGGGTCTATAAAGAACTTTGCTCATATACTTAAATACTCAAAGATCCGTTTGGTTTATAAGTGGGGTTAGATTATGATTTTGATTTGGTATACGATTTGGCTTACGTTTACGAGAGAGAAATTATATTTATTTAATATATTTTATAATAAATTTTTAAAAAATTAAATATTTCACAAACCGTTAATCGTTACGCGAAAATCATATCATCACGAAGAGAATTAAATTATCTTTCTATAGAGGGACACTTCTATATACTTTCGACGAATTTATGTTAGAGAATTAATATATTTTAGTGTTTTCATACTCCTTTTAGTTCATGTTGTGAGATGTAGAGAGTTGAATTTAGATAGATAGGATTTGGATAGATTTGATCACCACAGTCCATTAGATAAGCAGACTGCATGTTTCAGTCATTTCCATTTTGCAGCCCTCCTTTTTTATTTTTAATTTCTTCATGTTAAGATGTTCTGAGCTTAAAACTTTGGTTTCTCAGTAGTTTGCTAGTGCTTCTTTACTTATTTCCAAGTTCAGGCCTCACCTCAGCTTATTTGAGCTTAAAAATAACTTCAAAAGTCTCTTACATAGACAAGTATACACTGATCAATCAGTGTACACTTATCTGATTTAGCCACTTTTCTAGCTTATTTTAAAGCAGTAAATATGCTTCTAATGGTCTGATTTTTGGTTCTAAGTGATCCTTGCTGGGTCAGCTTAAAGTTTCATCAGCTTTTGTGGTGTTTAGTTATTATATAAGTGCTTAAAAATAAGCCCAAAACTTGCCTAGTGGACTGTTTTTGCCCTGTGCACTCAGTGTGCATACTTGCTTATTGGGATTATTTAGTGCTTATTGGTTCTTATTTGTAGCTTATTCTGTTTTTCCTTGTTCCACTAGATTAATATCAGTTACTTAGCTTATATTCAGTATCACTTTAGCTTATTATTGGCTTAACAGCCCATTGGTGCTCAATCTTAGCTTATATCTAATCCATGCCTACTGATCAGCCCATAAGGGCTTATTTGTAAGCTTATTTCAACCTTTTAGCAAAAGTCATAGTTTTCAAAAATGCTTATTTATAAGTGCTTAACTAGTTTGTAAAAAGAAAAAAAAATAAAATGAAGAGCAAAAAGAGGTTGCCCAGGTTCGAACCTGGGACCTCAAGCTCACAAACCAACACCAACACCAACTGCCCTAGGGACTTTTTCAGTTAGATCTTGCACCACTTTTTATTTAACTAGTTTTTCTCCCTTTAGCTTAATTAATCTGTTTTGCTTATTTCTGCTTATTCCAAAAAGCTTTTTCTTGTTTCTTATTTTTCATAGGTTTAGCATATTTTAAGATATTTTCTTGCAAAGTTTCAGATTTTTCCAAATAGTTTTACTATTTTTAATCATTTAATTAGTTTAAATTAGTTTTTAATTCGTATTTAATTAAATAATAATCAAAAAAATTTAATTCTTTTTTTAAAAATTTTCATTGATCTAATAGAAGTTAGGAAAAATAGATTTGTACCCGTAGAGTTAGTATTTCATCGTTTTGACATTTATGCTCGGGTTTTCCCGGTTTAAACGCGTTTACAGTTTTTGTTTATGTTTTTAATCGTGAGCACTTTCGTTTATCGTTTTCATTACCTTTTAAATTGTTTTTAATTAATGTTCACCAACCTTAGCTTAGAAACCCAAAATCCATCTTTTTCACTATTCATCACACGCAATCACGAACCGAATCACGAATTCCATTCAAACATTCGTTGGGGATAACGACCCGGGTTACACATACTTCACTTTTATTTCCTTGGAAATAAATTATGCATTGATTTTTGCGAATTAATTTTTGGCGCCGTTGTCGGAGAAGGTTGAAGCGAATTTTTAAATCCTCGTTTGTCAATGCGTGTTTTGAAGACCCTTCTCCCGTGAAATTATCGTTTTCTTCGTATATATTTTCTTATAAAAACCCAAAAAGATTTTCATTTCAAAATTTATTTTCCTTTTTCCCCTTGTGTTTTTCAAAATATTTCTAAAAATCCAAAAATATTCTTCTTATTCCTCTTATTCGTTTAGTTCTTTATCTCACCCTCTATCCGTTTAAATTCTTTTTATGTCTTCATCTTACCATTATGGTTATGAATGGTGTGGTGGTCCTCCGAACGGTGGAAATTGCCCCGGTTGTAGCATTGTAAATTCGGGAAACGGGTTTGTCTACGACCAAAATCCCTACAATGAAACAACCAATTTCTTTAACCAACCTCCACACCATGAGATGGAAACATATTCTTCTGAATATTGTGGAAGTTTTCCTCATCCGGAATTTGATTGTCGAACGGGAGACATGCTTGTCTATGAGCACGACCCTTATGACAATCAGACACCATCCGGATTTGACCAACCTTCACAACACACAACCCCTTAGCACCTTCTTCAAAGCGAGTTAACTAGAGCTGAATTGATCACTAACGTGATTATTTCTCAAAATCAACTCAACATGGAATTTCAAACTGAAATAGACGGTCTTAAGGAGATGATTTTTAGAAAACAAGCTCCTCCCATTGACTTATCTTACTCACAAGATCGTCATGGAAAATCTATGGAAGATTTACTCGCCGTAGAACGAGCAGCACAAAATCGTTTTTTGTTTAATCAGGCTTGCATGCTCGATGACGAAGATGAGGACTACGAGGAGAGTGCTATTCTTATGAATAATACCATTTTTCAACTCCCTCTGTCTATTGCAACCACATCCATATCACCTACTTTGGACTCCGAGGACTCTCTCATTATGGGGGATGAGCATCTTAGCACTATTCCTGAAAAGGAATCGGACGAATTCATAAAGTCTAGTGCTGAGAACCTTTTCCCAATCCCAAGTGAGTATGAGGATATGTCCGACAGTGAAAGTGATGGTTCTTTTCGTAGTGATCATCCTCCTGATACTACTGATGATTTTTCCGGGACGTTTTCTAACCCTCTTTTCAATCTCGAAGATGATTTTTCCTCTAGTGATGACGAATCACTTTCTGATGAGGACATTCAAAATGAAAGTCTCAAAGTCTATTCGAATTCTCTTTTTGAATTTGATGATGAGTACTTGTCTAGCAAAATAAATCCTCTCTTTGATGAAGAGTTAGAGAGCGATGAGGTCAATGACTCTATTATTCCTAAACTGGATGATATGACCTCAATTCTTGATCCCGAGATTCATACGGACATTCTTTCTCCGACATATGTGACATTTCCCTTTGAGGATCGCCATTATATTGACGTCACATATGTCGTTCGAGTTTTTCTACCTTTATGTGCTTATAAGGTAGCTTGTCCTTCCCCTCTCTCCTTTGGGAATGAGGACAAAGTTTTTGACTCCGGTATCTCCATTTATCATTCTTTTGAACCGGGTGTATCTCATCGGAGTGGAACTTTCAAGTACTTCAATGTTTATCCAAACATCTTGAATGAAAGTTCGATGGAGATTTTCTGTAAAACCCCAAAATTACCACAATCCGAAATGACCAAAATACCCTCAAATTTTGAAATTTTAAGAACTTATAAAATACGCTATGAATTAAAACTTGAGTTATATATTATGTTATGGCTCGAAACTATACGATATGAACATGTAACCTAAGTATTTAACCTTAAATATTAAGACAAGAAACATTATTCGAATAATAAAACTTTCGTTAAAATAAATTGTACACGCCTTAACATATGTCACGTTTTCTAAGTCCCTATAGCCGAATATTATATTTCATTTTGTCACAAATGTATTAGGACTTGTATTATGACTACATTCTTGATTGACTTAGTTTCCTAAATTGCTCCTTAAATTATGCACCTTCCTCTTTTGAAAAACCCACACACACGTTTAACATTTGTTTCACAAAACAAACTTCATAAAACCCTAGAAAAAAAAACATCATACATCAAAAGTGTCAGCTGCCATTCTCCTCTTTCCCTTCTATTCGATCAGTAGCATCAGCAACAAGGAGATTTGGGGATCGTTGGTGGTTTAGTCTTTGCTGTGATCGTGGGTTTTGGTTTCGAATTCAGTATTTGCTTCAGTCTCGACTATCTTTTTTGAAGGTATATTTTTCCCTTTCGTTTCGAGTTGTTCATCACATACACGAGGATAGAACTGACGTAAATCCATACTATACAAACGGTTATAATCATAATAACGTGACATACGTCTGTCTCATTAAACACACATAAGAACACCACATGAAATCATGAACATGCTACATTTATGGCGACTCTTTTGGCTATATAATCGGTTTGTTTTTCACATTTTAGACCTGGTCATCTTAGCCTAAACAAGCCCATTATAACGCACCAGAATGTGTATATAAGCAGACTTATAACTAGTAACTGGAACGTGTAATATCAGGAGGACATGTCAATTGTAAGAGTGCATATTGTGGTGTGTGTGGTGTGTGGAATGAGTCTTGTCCTGTGAGTGTCGTATGGTGTTAAACGTGTGTCGAACTAGAGGCTGGCTTGGCCTGTGTTTTGAAGTATCGATAGGACTGGTTGGTCTCGTTATAACACTTTGTGTCTCGCGAAGGTTTATGTCAGGTATGTATGCGTGAATGTGTCATCTAAGTGGTCGAATTATGTCTTTCAAAGGTGTTAAGAACTGATTTAAATGATGTACGAATCATGGGGTCGGTTTGCTTGACTGCGTGGTCATTCTCAGTTCGGTTTGTGTAAGTGTATATTGAGTCGATAGAGGTGCAGGATAGTAAAGAAACACGAGTTGTACTGAGTAACATTTGGAGTCGAATAGGGTGTGTCTAATGTGTGATGTTGATGAAGCGAAAAGTGTACCGCTTTTAGGGGGTCATTTAAGCCCTAATCCGTGATTATATGATCAAATATTGCCCTAAATCGTTTCTTTTCTCATTTTAGGTACTTGGGACGTGATTTCTAGAATATGAAGCATTTTGGAGCTTTTTGGACGTTTTTATGCTCAAGAATGAAGAAAACAAAAAGACCAAGGAAAGTCAGGATTTTACACCTGACGGCGTCAGGCTTTGGATGCTGACGCCGTCACTTGAAGATGAAAGTGGTGGAATTATACACGTGACGCGCCAGAAAGTTTTACAAAGGGAGTCTGACGGCGTCACCCTTTAAGGTGATCAAGGCCGTCACGTGTTAAGTTAAAGAGAGACGGGCCAGAGGATTTTTGAAGGTGACGGCGTCAGGATCATAGACCTGACGACGTCAGATGATATAGAGTGACGGCGTCAAAGTATTCTTACATGAGAAGGAACCTTAGTGAAACCGCCACAAGTTAATCAAGACAATCACAACTCGCGCGCGGAGTAGCTGTTACTGTTTTGGCCATAAAATCCTCATACGAACTCGGATTTAGGTGATTCAAAAGGCCACGGATTCAGGATGAAGAAATATACAATTTGGTGAAAAAGTGGATCTAACACCGTCAAGTGTATGGGCTGACGCCGTCAGATCAGGCCGACAGAAAGTTACCTATAAATATAACCTTATAACTTCATTATTTGTAAGCCCTAAACCCTAAGTCCGATTCTAGGGTTTAGGTAGGTGTTTTTCCAGCAACTTAGAGGGTTTCAATCACTTCATAAACATCAAATATTGGTTTGTTGATTCTAACTTAATTATGTCTTTCATTATTATGGTTGTTTGCCCTTCATTGATCATGCTTTGCTAATTTACCTTGTGTCTACTTATGATTGTGTGAAACTTGTATATAATTAATTAGATCTTATTGATTCCTTGTTGATGTATATGTCTATCGTCATCAATAAAGGTGTGACACTTCAATAGATCTTATTGGTTTAGCTTATAATTCTTGTTTCCTATTGTCTCTTGTTTGATTGGGTGATATCGATGTTAGGCTTAAGAAAACTGGCTAACCTCCTATACGGTAACTTGCTTGAACGTCTTAAGAAACATGAACCAATGCGTACTAGGTTTATTTGGTTGTATTTAATGCATGAGTGAATTCTAGTGATCCCATGTTAGGAGCTTCTTAGCCGGCTCGACATAGGAGTGAAGTAGGAGCTTATAGAGTTGGGGAAGTACGTACGCCACCCCACGAATGGTATTAAGGAATACAACCCGTCAATTAAAACAAGGTGTGACAATTCAATAGGTAGAATTGGATAGCTAGCAAGGAGTAACATATCATAGGTAGACATGCTTCACTTCCCTTGTAGAACCCTAGTTTACTTTTTTTGCATATTAGTTTAGTTAGTAGCTTTTGGGTTAGTTGATTAGCAACTAATTCCGCCCCTTCTTCCAAAACACGAGATTTTTACTTGCTTTCCATAAAATATAAAAATACAAAAAGAATCATCCATCACCTCTAGACCTAGTTAGAATAATTTCAATCCTAACGAACACTATTCTTTGAGTTGAACGATCAATCCCCCGGTACTTGCCACTTTACTATACTACAACGGTCAGGTACACTGCCTGGTGGGGATTGCAAGCCTCTTGAGATCCCTTGAGAGGTAAAACCTACTGCGAGGGCGCAATCCCACGCATCAAGTTTTTGGCGCCGCAGCCCGGGGAGTAGTTATTGCTTAGGTTGAAATTTTATTTTTATTAGGTCTACTCACAAGATTCCTATCAAGTGAGATTTTTTCTTTTTATTTTGTAGCTTTCTCGTAGTCTATCTTTTCTTTGTGATTTTGTTTGTAATTTGCTTCAAATGGACTTTTCACTTAGACTTCTAAGATTGCAAGATATGGTTGAGTGGCTAGAACACCAAGGAGTTCAAAATACCTCATTTAGAGACACCTATGAATCATATGAGCCTTCACCTAGGATAGATTCTTATGAACAACCTCCATGTTTAGGATCTCATCTTAGTGAGGCCAAAAGGAAAAGCGACCTAGTTTGCCAAGGAATTGTGGATAGAGCCGAAGCAATAAACCATAAGTTGGATGAAGCGCTAGATTTGTTATCATCACTACCTAAGAAAACAATTGATGAGGATATAGGTGATCTTGACACGTGGAATGATGAGGTAAACACCATAAGCCCACAAAATACTCAACCATCATTTGAGGCACCCACACCGCCCGTGACTTACCCGGAAGAAGTAGAAGAGACTTTAGGAATCCCGATGGAGGTAGAACCCTTGGACCAAGCACAACTAGAGGATATAGGTTTGAACACTTTTAGTGATGACCTTACTCTTAGTTCTAGGGAATTTCCTAGTGTTGATGAGCCGAAACCTCAACCGTTACACAACTTTTCATCCTTAGATTTACATCTAGGAGACAAAAGAGGAATCGACCCACCCACAAACCAATATTATACGGGTAGTTTTAGGATGAAGGAAGCCATTCACTCACCCCCTTCACCTCACTTGGCATATTTCCACCCTAAGGGTGTGTATCGCTACTTTCACCCACACTTAATCCTAAGTGTAGGGAAAACCTCCCCTATTTCCGTTAAATAAGGGTAGAGTCAGGCTCGTGACTCGAACAAAAACAAGCGCTTATTGGGAGGCAACCCAAGCTTTATTTTTTTTAATTGTTTGATGTTTTTATTTTATTTGTTTGTTTGTGTCATATATGCTTAATCATAATTGTTTAATTTTCATGTTTCGAATAGTTTGTGAAAATGCTTTATCTTGCTTTTAACCTCGTCTTAATTGCATATAAAGGTATTTTACAAAAAAAAAAAAAAAAGTGTAGGAAAGTTTATATTTTGTTAAAAAGAACAAAATTCGAACATGGAAAATTCACAATTCATGATTAGCATGTATTCTATCTTGTTTATGTGTCAATACTTGTGGACATGTTTTATGAGTCCCTATTTGTAAGTCATCCCGCAAGTATCCTATCCTTTTATTGCTTTGTTTTGTTTTTATTTCTAAGTCTGGAAATACATCTAGTTGTGGTTTTTCTTTGTTCGGTTTGATGCTTTGGTTTTTGTGTTTGTTGGTTACAGGTATTATTGGATAAGAAGATGTACGTGCAACACATCAAGAGGATGATTATATTTCTGGAGTGAAGCTTATCATGTTCATTCTCTTGGAGGGAGATTTAACCATATTATCACATCATCCATACCGAGCGAATCAGAGGAGTATTAGTTTCTTCCATTCTCATTTATTTTTACTTTTACATCTTTTGTCTAGAACATTGGGGACAATGTTCGGATTAAGTGTAGGGAGGGTAAATTAGGATGCCTTAGAAACTACAACTTCGCTTGATTTTTGTTTTGTTTAATAGTGAATGTGTAATAAAGCCAAGAGAAATATTGGTTAGGGCAATTTTAGCACCAAATTTAAAATTTTTTACAACATATAGGAGTGAAACTTTGATTTTAATAAGCGTCTCATGGACAGGGAATTGTATGACTAGCACAAAAACCATACCACTCAAAAATTTCCACCCCAAATATGTGAGGTTCGCCTTTAGATCTTTAGGAAAAAGCATTCATTGTTGGTGCTTATGAGTGTACCGGTAGTTTATAGATTCTAGAACTTGCATTTGTGATGCATACCGAGACCGCTAGTGAGACTACATTCGTGTAGTTAGGATTGACTACATGATAAGAGGCATTAGGATTAACCCATTGTTTTACACCTGTGTTTTTGTTATAATTACTTTGGCTACATTGGTCAAGTAATTCTCCCACACCCTTTGCGTTGTACCCATTTTTGGTACACGATACCCCTAGTACACCCTTCAGAGCCTATCTTTTCGTTTCGACCTTTAAGCATTTTACTTAAAGGAAGAATTTGTTTACACCCCACTTAAATGTACACCCAAATCGCCTTAGCCTACCTTGTGTGCACTCATCTTTAGTGCATTATTGTGACAACATTTGTTTAAACCCTTAGTTAATTATCTAATTGATTACATGGTTGCTAAGTCGAGTCATATCCTTGTACATATTGTTTTGGGATGATTGGGACTTATGGGTAAAGTACTAGTGTAATGGAGTAATGGGGAAGAACATCATTTATTACCCCCATATGTACGTTAATATTTCAAAGTACTCCAAATGTTTCGATTATCTTGATTCGAGTCATTAGAATAATTTTATGTAAAGTATGTAAAAGTTCAAGTGTAGGGATGGTACAAAGAATCCCTAGTGATGTATTGTTTTGGATGGTAGGGCAAGAGTGTATGACAAAAAAAAAAAAAAAAAAAAAAAAGAAAAAGAAAAAGAAAAAGTGAAGAAAAAGCATACGGACTACCATCCGCCTCTATCTTTTATTTATGTTTTGTTTTGTTCTATGTTTATTAGTTCGTGATTAGTTTAAGTTGAGTCGAGTCTTGGCTTAGTAACGCCTCATTCTACATGTAATTGACCAAGATGATTGACTTGCCACCAGTAAAAATATCCTTATCCAACAAACCGTGTTTTCCTTATCCCTACACCTAACGTTATAACCCTTTGTAAAGACCTTTTTTTTTTTTTTTTTTTTTTTTTTTTTTTTTTTTTTTAAAGACCTCTTTGATAGTTTATTCTAGGTGCTTACACCAAAAGTGGTAGAGGCGTGATCCTTTCCCAAGCATATGGTAATCTATTTTCTATGACAGGTAGTGAGCGATATTCTTCCATTTCCATTTATGATATATAAATTTACAACACCCGAGGGATGAGAGTATCCAAACACTTATTGTGAGGTGCTAGTGTATAATTTCCATGCTTATTTTGACCAAGGTGGAATGATCATTTGTTGTAATTACTTTTATATTAATGTTAAATGACCCCTAACTTGTATTTCAATTGGTGGAAAAGCTCATTTGCTTGAGGACAAGCAAATCCCAAGTGTAGGGATATTTGATGAAGCGAAAAGTGTACCGCTTTTAGGGGGTCATTTAAGCCCTAATCCGCGATTATATGATCAAATATTGCCCTAAATCGTTTCTTTTCTCATTTTAGGTACTTGGGACGTGATTTCTGGAATATGAAGCATTTTGGAGCTTTTTGGACGTTTTTATGCTCAAGAATGAAGAAAACAAAAAGACCAAGGAAAGTCAGGATTTTACACCTGACGGCGTCAGGCTTTGGATGCTGACGCCATCACTTGAAGATGAAAGTGGTGGAATTATACACGTGACGCGCCAGAAAGTTTTACAAAGGGAGTCTGATGGCGTCACCCTTTACGGTGATCAAGGCCGTCACGTGTTAAGTTAAAGAGAGATGGGCCAGAGGATTTTTGAAGGTGACGGCGTCAGGATCATAGACCTGACGACGTCAGATGATATAGAGTGACGGCGTCAAAGTATTCTTACACGAGAAGGAACCTTAGTGAAACCGCCACAAGTTAATCAAGACAATCACAACTCGCGCGCGGAGTAGCTGTTACTGTTTTGGCCATAAAATCCTCATACGAACTCGGATTTAGGTGATTCAAAAGGCCACGGATTCGGGACGAAGAAATCTACAATTTGCTGAAAAGTGGATCTGACACCGTCAAGTGTATGGGCTGACGCCGTCAGATCGGGCCGACAGAAAGTTACCTATAAATATAACCTTATAACTTCATTATTTGTAAGCCCTAAACCCTAAGTCCGATTCTAGGGTTTAGGTAGGTGTTTTTCCAGCAACTTAGAGGGTTTCAATCACTTCATAAACATCAAATATTGGTTTGTTGATTCTAACTTAATTATGTCTTTCATTATTATGGTTGTTTGTCCTTCATTGATCATGCTTTGCTAATTCACCTAGTGTCTACTTATGATTGTGTGAAACTTGTATATAATTAATTAGATCTTATTGATTCCTTGTTGATGTATGTGTCTATCGTCATCAATAAAGGTGTGACACTTCAATAGATCTTATTGGTTTAGCTTATAATTCTTGTTTCCTATTGTCTCTTGTTTGATTGGGTGATATCGATGTTAGGCTTAAGAAAACTGGCTAACCTCCTATACGGTAACTTGCTTGAACGTCTTAAGAAACATGAACCAATGCGTACTAGGTTTATTTGGTTGTATTTAATGCATGAGTGAATTCTAGTGATCCCATGTTAGGAGCTTCTTAGCCGGCTCGACATAGGAGTGAAGTAGGAGCTTATAGAGTTGGGGAAGTACGTACGCCACCCCACGAATGGTATTAAGGAATACAACCTGTCAATTAAAACAAGGTGTGACAATTCAATAGGTAGAATTGGATAGCTAGCAAGGAGTGACATATCATAGGTAGACATGCTTCACTTCCCTTGTAGAACCCTAGTTTACTTTTTTTGCATATTAGTTTAGTTAGTAGCTTTTGGGTTAGTTGATTAGCAACTAATTCCGCCCCTTCTTCCAAAACACGAGATTTTTACTTGCTTTCCATAAAATATAAAAATACAAAAAGAATCATCCATCACCTCTAGACCTAGTTAGAATAATTTCAATCCTAACGAACACTATTCTTTGAGTTGAACGATCAATCCCCCGGTACTTGCCACTTTACTATACTACAACGGTCAGGTACACTGCCTGGTGGGGATTGCATGCCTCTTAAGAGGTAAAACCTACTGCGAGGGCGCAATCCCACGCATCAGATGTTATGAGAGGTCTTGGCTCGTTTAAATTCGTGTGTTTGCGTCATGAGTTATCGATCATAGAGGGTTGTACATACATGCATGGGTAACTGGGTCGTTTGGTGTCGTATGAGAGTTTAAAATGTTGAAGTCATGGGTGTGTTTGTATGAACGTAAAGGTCATAAAATTTTGCATGGAACCAGTGTCAAATGGTGTTTGCTAGGTGAATTTTAGAGCTGTAAATGTGTGAATATGTGTGTGTCAACCAAAGGGCTAGTAACATGCATTCATGGCGTATAATAAACAAAAGAAGAAAGTGTGTAAACTGTTTTGAAGATATGCGTGTAAACTGTTTTGAAGGAGAGTAGCGTGTGTGTGTTAAGAGTATGTCAAAGAGGGTGGGTTGTTGTGTACGAGAGAGTATTAATGGATATGGGTATGTTGTTCTAGTTAAACTAAATCCGTGTATGCTTTGTTGATATCAAGTTCGATTCGAGTTTAATAATATAATCTGCACCTCCTATATTATTCCTAATATGATAAGTCTTAGACTAAAACATGCACTTTAAACCCTAAACTTTGATAATTAACGCATTTAACCCTAAACATTACTAAAATGACATATTAAACCTAAACTATGATATTGGTCATATTAAAACTTTAAGTTTACTTGATTGTCATTTATAATCTTAAAGTTGCATATTCAGGAAAACTTACTAAATATGAAAAGTTACTAAAAATAGAAAGATTCTAAGAATATAAAGAAACGTAAAATGTGTAATCTGATTAAAATAAGATTTTAAATAATAAGACGATCATGTAATTGTGTAGATTCGCTAAAGATGGAGTTTACTTCCGATCTTTTCGTTTCTAGTTGTGTTTTCACTTGCGGTCTAAGGTACAAATATTCTACCCTTTTTCAGTAAGGGTGCTTCCGTTCTTATGACTTTCTTGATCTTGATTCATTAGGATTCCCTAAGCCATTGCTATGTTCCCTTATACTTTGATTCGTTCTTCATGATCCATCTGACATTCGTCATTATGACCCTATGACATAAGTATTCAAATCACTTGATGCTTAGAAGGTTTATTTGATTTTGCAACTGGATGTGAAAACCTTTCTTAATTTTATCATGGAAATGCTTTGAGAAAAACTAATTTTAAAATGATGTTTATGAACGAGGCGATACCACTTTTATACGAAATGTTACTAAACTTTTATGAAAACAACTTTTAAAGACTACCTTAACGAAAACCGTTTTTAAAGATCATTTCGATGAAAACCATTAGTAAAAGATTTCTTTAAATGGACCGTTGACAGAAACCTTTGGAGTGAACCTTGCTATGAACCATTTGATTTCGAATCCTTGATTATGAACCTTTGAGATCCTATGCCTGATATGACTCCCTCATTTGACTCATGACATTCATTGTTTAATTTTTATTCTTAATGTTTCACTCTGACATTTATTTTAAATGTCTCTGCGATGCTATGCTTATGTGTTTGCCATGCTTATTTGAGTTACTACCTTGTTTCTCTTGCCATGCTAGTTGTTATTATTGTATGCTATGATAGATCTGTGCCTGAGCTTAACTAGTTCTGGAGGTACCAGGACCATGTCTTTGATGGCACCTTAGACATGACACTCCCGTAGAGGTGTGATAGATCTACGGCGTTCCCCCTTATGTATATGTATTATATCGTGATTCACTATTGGCCAACCTTATGTGTGCTTAGTCAAGTACTGACATACATACTTATGTTAGGGAGCGTATGGATGCATCCTAGGTTTTATGTTTTATGTGATTATGGTGACCAGGTGGTGTGTGCCTTGCACTCCTTCTCATACTTTTATTTTATTTACTTAGTGGTCTCCCCTCTTCGTATAATTGTTATGCTTTAGTATGATTTGATAGATTATGTATGTATGGAGTTCTTATGGCACATCCTTATATGAACCTTTTCATTATTTCATTCTTTCTCTTGAATCATTTATTATTCCTATCTCATGCTTTTCTTGATTTTAGTTCTCTTTAAATTTGTATACAACCTTCATAATTATGCTTTCGTTTTGTATTCTTATTCTTTCGTGCTTGTGCTTATGTACCGTTCTGTTATTATATATATATATCTGTTCACTGGGCTTTTTAAGTTCAGCCGCATTTCTTTTTCTGCGGCAGGTTTTAGTAGGAAGCTGGGTATGAGTGGAGAGTATCTTGGACTTAGAAGGCTATACCTTGATAGCTATTCCGGATTAGAGATGACTAGAAGAGATTATTTTAGACTTAGTACTTATTGTAATTCTCATTGTAACCTTGTATCTTCAGATTTTTCCCTTGTAACCATTGAAATTCATTTTGTATTAATTAGTCATATGCTTGTGTTTGCTTTGATATGTCACCATAACGTAATACTTCTACCCTTATCGGGTTGGGGTGTTACATTTTCTCTTCTACATGCTTTCTCAAGAACAAATGAATTCGGGGTCGAGTCAAGCTAGTGACTCGGTTAACAAAAACATTAGCATTTCATGGGTGACAACCTATGTTTCTGACTTCTTTCTATTTTTTGACACTAAGTGGGGGGGGGGGGGGATTCCTCTACTGTGCTTTGTTTGTGTGTTGTTTGCCCTTGTTTGCAGGTTTCCCTTAGATCGTGATGATTGATGCGACTGTTTTCAATCCAGCCGCCCAATATCCAATCTTTTTGCTAACGATTATTTAGGGATATCTTTTCAATCTTTTTTATGAAAAATGGAGATTTCTGTTTCACATTAGGCTATTAGTATTACCTTTTTACGTTCTAAGTATCGGCATAATAACCGGTACTTTGAATATTGAGGTTAATATTCAATTCTAAGTGTGGGGGGGAATTCTCGCGATTTTTGTCACATGTGTACCTTCTAGTGCCCTAGTACCCCCGTTTTGGCCCAAATTTTCAAATTTTTTTCGTTTTTAGATAAGAAATTACAATAAAAAAAGAAGTGTTTAGTCTTGATTAGGTTAGAACAAAGGGAATCCTGACTCTGCCAGAGTGTTGATATGGCTGCTTCCTTAACAATTAGACTAAGGTTTTACGATATGTGCAAATGAAAATGCTAAACGTAGAATAGTTGGTTTTCTTTAGAGCTTATACAACACTAGTACACAAACTGGATATCGTCACACCAAAAATGCGTGACTATATGCATATAGTCACACACGTTTTTTTGGGTGTGTGTGACAAAAAGTCGCGCCACCGTAGGTATCATATGGTCTCATTGTTTAGTTTGTGGCCATTTTCATTGAAAAAGAGTGACCAAAACCCGAATATGTGTGACTAATTAGGCACAAGTTTGGTTGGATTCATCAGTATGTGTGACTATTTCCCATCCTATGGCCACATGAAAATATAATAAATGTGATGTTTGTGATGATTTAGTCACACAGTGTGTGTTGTTTTTTTGGAGTTAGTCACATACAATTTAAAAAACAGTGGCCAAAAGTGTTAATAAGTGTGACCATATGCTGTTTAAAATGAAGAAATGTGTATTTTGTGCAATGTTTTAAAAACCGGATTTTTCATCGAATCGGTCTGTCAGCCGGAGGCCGGTTGAATCGGCCGGTTCAACCGTTTGGTATTTATTACATTTTTTATTTAATAAAAAAAAAATCAAAACCGGTTGAACCGGACCGGTCGAACCGGAAAAACCAGCCAAAACCGGCCGGTTCGAAACAGTAAACGGGACTTCCAAAAAATCAGGGTTTAAAAAACCGACCGACCAGCCGGACACCGGTCGAACCGGCCGGTCCGGTCCGGTTTTTAAAACATTGATTTTGTGTGACTATTGATCATCCAATGGTCACATGAATTCTTAGTTTGTGTGGCCTTTGGTAATATTTAGTCACACAAAGCATGTTTGTTTTGGGTATTTAGTCACATACAATTAAGCATAAAGTGGCCAAAAGTGTTAATAAGTGTGACCATATGCTGTTTTAAGTGAAGAAATGTGTATTTTGTGTGACTATTGATCATCCAATGGTCACATGAATTCTTAGTTTGTGTGGCCTTTTGTAATATTTAGTCACACAAAGCATGCTTGTTTTGGGTATTTAGTCACATACAATTAAGCATAAAGTGGCCAAAGGTGTTAATAAGTGTGACCATATGCTGTTTAAAGTGAAGAAATGTGTATTTTGCGTGACTATTGTTCATCCAATGGTCACATGAATTTTTAGTTTGTGTGGCCTTTGGTACTATTTAGTCACACATCGAATTAAACAAAGAGTGACCAATAATGTTGGAGCAGAGTTGCTACTGCTAGTACTAAGGTAGTCCTGCTGAAGCAGAGTTACTGCTGCTAGTACTATGCTAGTGCTGCTGGAATGAGTATATATATTATATATAAAACAATATTAAAAACCACAAGAAATTTCAAATTGAATTAAACTCGAATGTATATAACTGGACAGAATATACAATTGTAATGTCGTACTTAATTAATCAAATATCTAAAGACTTTTGAACCTTCACCCCCTTATTAGCAGTTTGCCTTAAGTCGTTAGCAGATATATATTGTTTCTTCGATGGTCCCGGTGGTACACATTTAGTCACATGGTTTGTTGGTGTAACCTGTAGTAAACAAAAGACGCTTCTATCAAACATTGAATTACATATGAATAATTATATATATGTAGGTTGAAAAAACACATATGTACGTACCACCTCTTCAAAAATAACTTGATCCTTTGGCCATGCAACGAAACTACCTTCGGCTTTCTTAACTGTTTTTAACCCATTATTTGCTACGTCCGGTATGCATGCTGCATCAACTAACGATGAATCAATCGACACTTTGTAGCAATCACTTGGGAGTGGTCGGTTATGCAGCACTTGCTTTCCACATAACTGGTATACGGTACCCAAAGCAACAATATTTGTTTGCTTTATAATCCACAGTTTGCACTTAAGTGTCTACAAAAAAAGAATTTTTATGTATATATCAGAAATTATTTAAACAAAAGAATAACAAGAAACATGTTGAAATACATACTGTTGGCAGTGCTTGTGTTAGAGACACATCTTGTTGCGATTGGGAATCCGGAGAACCGTGTTGTCGCTTCTTTTGCTTTGGCTTGGGTACGACAGTTTTAGCAAGTTCCTATATGTATATATAAAACACGTTACATTATTTAAACAAAAGAGTAACAAGAAACATGTTGAAATACATACTGTTGGCAGTGGTTGTGTTGGAGACGACACATTTTGTAGCGATTGGGAATCTGGAGACCCGTTTCGTCGTGACTTAAGGTTATGCTTAGGCCTGACAGTTTTAGCAGCAGGTTCCTATACGTATATATAAAACACGGTACATTAGTCGATCATGTATGTAAAATTCAAAAATCAAAGGGCGATGTTTTATTACTATACTTACCATTGTTTCCGTTACCTTTTTAGAAGTTTCATTGGACTTCTCCTCAATTCCCGCATCTTTAGGACTTACAACATCACTTGTCTGAGTGCCATTGGAGTCACCTGCAATATTGTCAATGGCCATTGGAGTCACCTGCAATATAAATTAAGAAATACAGTCACTCATCAGTTTATGTTCAATGCCTAGTATCATTAGCATCAGTGGTGTTAGCATTAGAAAATGAAATTGTTAACAACATAAAAAATGGCTTACAACTGAGGCTATTGGCGATGGTTCAGATGACAGAGTTATATTCATCCCTTTATCATTCAACTGTTTCAGAATTTGAGAAAGCACTTTATTTGTGTTTTCCACCTCACCGGATAATTTATTGACCTGCACATCTTTTTCGGTCATCTCGGCGGACAATTTCTTGACCAATTTATCTTTTTCTTCACGCTCGCGTCTCTCATTATCCAGTTGAGTTTGAAGTAACGCAAGTTTTTCATCGGCTTCTTGTTTTCTTCGAGGAAGGCCAAAATACTCTTTGTATGTTACTCCACCTCCCACTCCTCTGGCATAACCGCCCTTTTCCTTACCAAATACAACTGTCATGGCATCAGTGCCATCATCAACACTCGAGGTTCCTTCCTTGATCTTGTCATCAGCTTCTTTCTGCACTAAAAATATAGTTACTGCTGGTATACAAGCTATTACTGCTAGTACACAGTTAATGTTGCTGCTATATAAGCATAATAATAGAATTAGCAGTCAAACTTACAAGTTGATCTCCCTTTGATTTAATATCATCATTTGGGTATTCGCCGTCTTTGTTTACCCTTCCTTTCACCCACATTACATCACGCGGGGGTTCTTCATCCGCTTCAATCTCTTTATTTTGGATCTAATAAACATCAAATGCATACCCATGTAAAGTTAAACCAAGATAAACGAAAATATGAGGATGCTTACACATGTACAGTTAAACCAAGATAATCGAAAATATGAGGGTATTAATGCAAATGTGCAAATTGGGCAATGTAAACAGATTCATTTCTCATACTGATCGTCTCTTAATTGGTAAAACAAACATTGTGTAATCTTACCATTTTATGCTGATAAATATTTTGGGAACGCGCTATTTTAGCTTTCTCAGACTTCTCCTAAAAACACAAAATCATAAGGCATTTAGATGCGGTAATGCTGCAAACTGAAAATTATAAAATGACATATACACTTAAATAAAGATGACTAATTAAAACCTTGTATGCTTCGGTGGTCGTGTATTTAACATACTCGACCCAGTCTTCTGATTTCATTATTGTATTATACAAGTCCGGGACTTCATTCAGTTTGGAAGGTGTATTTAGGTTGGGCAAAATGTAGTTGAATTTGAGCTTCCTTCTGTAATTCCTTAGCATTTTACCAAGACGAATCATTATCAATTTTCTGTATTTCACGTCAACATCAAAAAATTTCTGCAAAGATTAACGCAATGTTGTTATTTAGTTGCACATAATGTAACTGCATACATAAACTTATGTAGTACTGGGTTACAAAATAGTATATATGTACCAAGATTTCATCCCATAGTTTATCTCTTGATTCTTTATTCACCTTCTTCCAGTGTAGAATCTTCACACCTATCTGCTCACTAGCCACATCTCCTAAAAAACTCACAAACACTGCTCTGTTTTCCCCTGATACCCTACCGAATGCATCGAAGGTTACCTTGAGCTTTATTGCACCAGGTTTGTCATGCTTATTTCGAAACTTTACTAGCCTGGTTGAGCCCCTCTTAGCTAGTATCTCTGCTTGGTTGGTTACAGGCTCATCTATATCTTCTTCATCAGAATACTTTTCGGATTCATATCCTAAGGCGTTATCATCATGTACAATATGATCAGGAGGATCAAGCAAAGTATGATTATCAACAATGGGTTCAATTTCCATGACTCTTGAGCAAGTAAGGGTAAAAGAAAATGATTATGGCTTAGCTTGGAGAGTAATGGTGATAGAAGATTTGATTTTTGTTTTTTCTTTGCAGTATTTTTTTAAGGAGAGAAAAGAGGCTATACACCAAGAATATGAATCGTTGTGATTCAAAAAAATTTGATCCAAAAATTTGCCTCCAAGTTGTAATTTGAAATTAACAATTGAATTATTTAAAATTTTTGCCTTTGAACCTGTTAATTAAAGCATAAACTTGAATAAATCAAAATTTTGGCTCCAATTTTTACACTATCATTATCTTAATAATCGCAAATGTACCATACTGTGCAACCATCACATCAACAGTACAAACTACTACCTATTTAACAAACCAAAATACTTACATAATTACCACTTATTGTACCCTTACTAATTACATTTACAAAACACAAATTTGTATGACATCTACAAATAACAACTGTTAGATCAGTTTTATTGATTCAAATGTTAAACTATATCACAATCAAAGAAAAACCTTTTGATGGTTTACCATTGCAGAAGAATCCATTGTACTGTGCTCTAAAATTTTGGTCCTTTATTGTGGCATCCCAAACAATATATGAAGCAATGTTGCACAAACTAGGCTGATTAGGGTTTATTGATTTTTGTGTGTGTTTACAAATGACCAGGTAAAGGGATTAATTGCCGGTTGAATATTGAATTTGTGGTTTGTTTTAACTATAGTTGACGTGGCAAGATTTGTAAAAGAGGAAAAAAAAAAAAGAAAAAAAAAAGAGAAGCTAATGGTGATGACGTGGCGGTGAAATCCCCGGCTATAGCCGGTAAATAGGGATGGCAACGGTTTGGGTTCGGGGCGGGTTTGTGTACCCGTAACCGAACCCGTTTATAATATACCCGTACCCGCCCCATATCCCACCTAATACCCGAGATGATATGGTTATACACGAGATGTTTAACGAATGAGCCGAGATGATATGGTTGTATACGAGATGTTTAACGAATGAGCCGAGATGATATGGTTTTATACGAGATGTTTAACGAATGAGCCGAGATGATATGGTTATACACGAGATGTTTTAACGAATGAGCCGAGATGATATGGTTGTACACGAGATGTTTTAACGAATGAGCCGAGATGATATGGTTGTATACGAGATGTTTAACGAATGAGCCGAGATGATATGGTTGTATACGAGATGTTTAACGAATGAGACGAGATGATATGGTTATACACGAGATGTTTTAACGAATGAGCCGAGATGATATGGTTGTATACGAGATGTTTAACGAATGAGCCGAGATGATATGGTTATACACGAGATGTTTAACGAATGAGCCGAGATGATATGGTTGTATACGAGATGTTTAACGAATGAGCCGAGATGATATGGTTATACACGAGATATTTAACGAATGAGCCGAGATGATATGGTTGTACACGAGATGTTTAACGAATGAGCCGAGATGGTATGGTTGTACACGAGATGTTTAACGAATGAGCCGAGATGATATGGTTATACACGAGATGTTTAATGAATGAGCCGAGATGATATGGTTGTACACAAGATGTTTAACGAATGAGCCGAGATGATATGGTTGTATACGAGATGTTTAACGAATGAGCCGAGATGATATGGTTGTATATGAGATGTTTAACGAATGAGCCGAGATGATATGGTTATACACGAGATGTTTTAACGAATGAGCCGAGATGATATGGTTGTATACGAGATGTTTAACGAATGAGCCGAGATGATATGGTTATATACGAGATGTTTAACGAATGAGCCGAGATGATATGGTTATACACGAGATGTTTTAACGAATGAGCCGAGATGATATGATTGTATACGAGATGTTTAACGAATGAGCCGAGATAATATGGTTATACACGAGATGTTTAACGAATGAGCCGAGATGATATGGTTGTATACGAGATGTTTAACGAATGAGCCGAGATGATATGGTTATACACGAGATGTTTAACGAATGAGCCGAGATGATATGGTTGTATACGAGATGTTTAACGAATGAGCCGAGATGATATGGTTATACACGAGATGTT
The DNA here is from genome assembly GCA_021014915.2 of Artemisia tridentata subsp. tridentata. Taxonomy (NCBI): domain Eukaryota; kingdom Viridiplantae; phylum Streptophyta; class Magnoliopsida; order Asterales; family Asteraceae; genus Artemisia; species Artemisia tridentata. The sequence goes on along the minus strand of CP139506.1, from coordinate 6,484,828 downwards.
TAACGAATGAGCCGAGATGATATGGTTGTATACGAGATGTTTAACGAATGAGCCGAGATGATATGGTTATACACGAGATGTTTAACGAATGAGCCGAGATGATATGGTTGTATACGAGATGTTTAACGAATGAGCCGAGATGATATGGTTATACACGAGATGTTTAACGAATGAGCCGAGATGATATGGTTGTATACGAGATGTTTAACGAATGAGCCGAGATGATATGTATAATTGTACATGATCAACACACCCAACAATAACTCATGCAACCTTTCGACCCTGTTTCATCATTTCTTAAAAGAGTTTCTAGACTGACCCTGATAGCTCAATGGTCTTGAGGCAACTCACGCAACATATTAATAACGAGCGGGATATTTAAAATTTAAAATTTCAAATTCAAATTAAACAAAGGGCGAGATATATTAAAATTTTATCAATTCAATTCAATTTATAAATTGAAAATAAAAGAATCTTGGGCGGGATATATTTATATCCATTTCAAATTCAAACTCATCTTAAAAAACGTGTGGATTTCTATCCTATAAATATACCCATACTTCTCAAACACATCTCACACACAAACACATTCAGACTGCTATAGATATTCAAGATCCAAATTTATCATTCCCCAAACTGCAAATGTCTTTCAAAAAAGATTTCTCACAACAATTTCCAAGTTCACCTCGCCAAGATTTTTCGCAACAATTTCCAAGTCCACCACATGATCAAGAATTCCATACTCCACCTGAACATATCTTTCCGGTTTTCCAACCGGAAAATGAACCGGTGAACAATCCACCGGAAAATGAACCGGTGCACAATCCACCGGTTGTCGACCAAGACCCAAATCCGTTTGGTTTAACAGAGGAACAACTCAGACAAATGGACCAAGATATGCAAGTCTTCCTGGAAATGGAACAACTTGAAAGAGAAGAGGAAGCTGCTCGTTTGGAACGGCAAGCCAGGGAGGATGAAGAACGTAGGAAGAACTGGGAAATGGGTTGGTTCTCACCTGATTCCTCTTCGACTGAAGATGGTTACCCAGACTCAGATGATACCTTCAATTAATTTGTATCGTAGTTTCTTTTTAATTTCCTTATATCGTATTTTCATTTGTAGTTTGGTTTTAATTTCCATATCGTAGTTTTGCATTATCGTAAAATCGTAAGATCCTAAACTAGGATTAATATTTCATTTAACAACTAACACGAATTTTAAACACGAATTACATTAATCATTAAAGTTAAAACACAAATTACATTAAACATCATTAATATAGAAAATATCAATTACCCTAATGAAAAAGTCAATTAGTCAATCCAACACCAAACACACTTCTAAATCAACTACACTAGTCAATCCAAACCAAACACAAACTAAATCCGATCAATATTATCCATCTGTTTACTTTTGGCGCCTCTCGATGGTCCCTCTTCCCGCCTAAAGTATTGGGAACCGTTCGTATACCTCTTCAGCCTATTTACACAACTCGAAATGGAAAATCGTACATAATCAACCGTTCATATACAACTCCTTTGATATTTTCATTAGAAAATAAATTTCAAATTTCAATGGCTGAATCCTCTTCAACTCCTTCTTCCAACAAAAACAAACGCCCAAGGGATGATTCTCCTCCACCAATGCCTGAAAAATATAACAAATTAGGCATATCCCAACATATTTGGGACAAATGTAGTGAAGGCGAGTATGGTGTTGATAACGCATTGATAGAAATTCACAACAAGCGTATAAAGATGTTTGAAGAAAGGAACAAGAAAGATTTAGGAGTCATTGAGGAGCATCAGAAGAGAATTGAGGAGAGGAACAAAAAAATAGAATAAATAAGAGATCAAATAGTTGAAGTTTACAAAAGTATTCAAGCTAGTAAATATGTGTCTTACTGTATCTTTTCTTTATATATTTTGCCTATGTAAATGTAAATGTAAATGTGGGAAACTAGAAGGGGGGTTGAATAGTTTACTGGTTGAAAATTCTTTTAAAAATCTTGTTTTAAAAGTTGGCTATTGGAAACTTTGATTCGAACTTTATGTGTAATCAATCAACACCAATATGAACTACACACTAAACTAACTAATATAAACTAATGAAAGTAAAGAGTAGAGTTGGAAAGATCAAACCGAGACAAAGGATTTATATTGGTTCGGCTACGAAGCTCTTCTTCGATCTACCCCACTCCCCGAGTACCACACTCGAGAGTTTCAAGCACTATGTCAACAACCTCCCTTCAGGCGGAGAAAACCGTACACGTCGCTTATCCTATTACCGACACTAAGCTAAATGTCGAGTGCTAATCTTAGCTAGCACCAATCTACCAAGGTCCACGTGACCAAACACACAAGCTCAATGGCTTCAAGAGATCACCACGATCTCAACACGATCATAAAGATCAACTCTCACTTCACTCTACTTAATCTAACTACTCTAGATCCTTTGATCACTCACACACAAGCCCGATGTCTTTAAGAGATCTTCACTATCTCTTAAGATCACAATGATCTTCACTCACTCTCTCACAATAGAAAGATAATCTTGATGTATGCTAAGATACAACAAGGATGTAACAGGTGTTACAAAACCTAACAACTACAACTCTTGTATCTTTTTGAATACCTTGAGTTCTTCTCTTGCTAATGAAGAGGAATGATAACACCTTGTATCAACTTGGACACTTGTGTTCTTCTCTTGATAATGAAGAGGAATGATAACACCTTTTATCAACTTGGATACTTGTGTTCTTCTCTTGCAAGTGAAGAGGAATGAAGAGGATCACTTGAAGGATGATTGGATCACTCTTGAACAAAAGAAAAACTAACCTAAATGATCTAAGAAAGAAAGTGTGAAGAGAGTATTCAACTCAGAAAGTTTTGTGTGTGAAAGGATGCCTAAAAACTGTGAAAGGGGTGGATATTTATAGGCAAAGAAAATCTGAACGTTACAGAAAATTTTGTACGGACGGCTCCGTTAAATACCCCACGGCTCCATTAAATTTAACGGAACCGTGGAGCCGTCGTAGACTAGGACGCTCCAAATTTTGTCTTTTCTGGTGAAAACTTATTTGGGGAAGGTTGGAGCTGATTTTGGGGGGAAAAATAGCTGTTGTGATTTTCAAACTTATTTTTCCATTAAAACATTTCTTAATATTTCAAAAATAATTTGTCATGTGTATTTTTGAAAAAATGTTTTGTCCCATTTAAAGTGTGAATTCTCAAAACATAAATTCACTTCTTTGATCACTAGTTCAAGTTGTAACTTTATTCTAGAGTGATTTACGTAGAAACGGGATCTTCCGATTAAAGACTTGTTTACGTTAATTTTAACGTATCATGATTTCACATTTTGTCATCCTCAAAACGTGAAGTAATCGAAAGATATAAATAACGTTTTTAGAACATTATTTGCATCAACAATCTCCCCCTTTTTGATGATGACAAAATATAAACTCATGTTAGGTTAAAATTAGTGTTAACAAGTTTTTAATGAGTTTACTCCCATTTCTCCCCCTTTTTGTCTAATCAAAAAGGTGACAAAGGCTCCCCCTTGATGTGTACTCCCCCTCATTTGGAGAACACAAAGGAATCGAGCAATGGTTCTTGCTACAAAACAAAGTTAGAAGATACATATATAATATGTAACAAGTAGCACATTATGACAAATATCCAACCACACAAGAAAAAAAGTAGCTAAGAGCTAAAAATGATAATGAACAACCCTCATAAGAACCCATTCATTCATTAAAAGAAAATAAATGTCATACATGGATATGACTTCATGGAAACATAAAAGAGACAATGATAAGCATAAATCCCTAATGACTAGAGGCATGTTTCATTTCCAAGAGGGCTCCTAAAGACCTACTGTGGGTTAGGAGGTGGTGGAGATTGGGGCTCCATTTAGGGTGGTGGTGGTGTCAAGAGATGTTCTATAAAGTAGAACATGAAATGAATCTCATCTCTTAAGAAGTAGATGAGGTTACGGTTGTGGAGACAACATAGGCAATTAGCGCTATGTAAATCAAAGGGATGTGGTTGATTGGGTTGTGCCATGATAGGAGATGGTGATTGTGGTAGGTTTGTTGGAGGTGAAATTGGCATGGCATTGTCCGATGGAGTTAAGGGGGATGGTTTGTACTCCATTGATGATGTAGTGTAGAAGGATGATGAAGATGTTGTGTAGGTAGAGGATGTTTTAGAGGGTGCATAAGGTGGAGATGGTGAGTATGGAGTGGCTTGGGAAGGTGGTGTCATAGCTTCATCATCTTTTGTGAGAACCACAAAGAGTGGTTTTGAGGGTGGTTTCACGGTTATCCTAGGTTTCTTGGAGATGTGAGAGGTTGAACCATGTGTGGAGGACATGGTGTTTGTGTGATGGGAGGTTGAAGGTGAAGTGCAAGATAAGCTTGCAAGGGTGAGGCCTTAAATAGGCAAGTTGGGTGAAATTTGAATTAAAGGTGATGGGGGGTCCAATGGTGTAGGAAGGGAGTCCTAGGGTGTGTTAGGTTTGCAAAAATTTGCAGGTTTGAGGTTAGGGGTGTAGGATTTTTGGTAGGAACAGTAAAAATCCATCAAACAGGGGTACGATTCCTTTAAATGACCCACGGTACCGTACATATTTAATGGTACCGTGCCACTATTTGCAAGAAGATTTCTGTGCAGGCTAGTTCTGGGCAGCTAGGGGGATGTTTTTTAGGGGAACTAATTCCTGGAAATGATAGTGCCTCAACTCACTAGGTACTTGTTTTCCTAAAGTGTCCCATTTAAGCTACAACTAGCACATAAAGACTATCATGTAGTTTCCTAGGATAATTATAAGCATGCAATAAGAAGGGACAAAATAGGCTATCATCCAAATATCACAAAGCATGTAATGAATCCATTAGTATTTATTCATAGATAAATCTTAATAAGAAACATAGATTTCTTCAAGACTTATGACTTAAGCATTCCCCCATTCTTGGCATAGGGTATCAATTTATTCTTGTTACCCTTGAGATGGACAATTCGCTTAGCGAAGAAGTAAGCGATGTTGTATGGTTGTTGGGTTAGGAGACAGTAAATCATATGAGCACAACACGCCGGGAGTTGCTCACGATTTCCTGTGAGACTTAGAACATTTTCTCGCAGGATGACTGCCCAAGAAAGTAGTTCATGACGAACCTCTTCCAAACGAATTTTCGTTGGATTAGGGTAAGAGGGGTACTTATAAGTACGGATGAGTTTGGTTAGTTCGGTTGGAAAGGGTATGTACAAACAGTATGGACTATTCTCCTCACGATAGTGAAAGAGAGACTCAAGACACCAATCTTCAGTATAGGCACATTGCCCATGATTGGGTATTCGAAGGATCTGAGCAAATTGCTCAAGAGTTAGGACGAATTTGAAGTTTTGGACCCAAAACCAAAGTGACAAGGATTGATCCTCGTTACGTACGAGTTCAACTTGTCGAAAGAACTCTAACACAAAACGAGGACAAATGTGCTCGTTAATGTGGAGTAGACAATCGAATCCTATAGCTCTAAAGGAAGTGTTGATGTCCCGATGGTAAATTAGGGATGGATCAACGACACGGCCTTCATGAAACCGACGGGTTTCAAGATTGACATAGGCACGAATGTGGTTACCAGGTGTAGTGGGTTCACGTGAGATTTCGGGTGTGTAGGTATCGGTTAGGAGATGATCAAAATCATATTCATGAGACATTTTTGTTTCCTATAAAAAGATATTTTTAAAGGAAAATTAGAGTAAAGAACAGTTTCATTATGCACGTGTCTAGTGTGTGCCTATATGCAAACTATGTGGAGGTGCGGTAATCTCGACTCAAAAGAAAATAATGAGATTACCCTAACTCTCCTAATTTTACTTTTGCTCAAACAAATATGTCGAAAAGTACATATTAATTATGTAATTCGATCAATATTCGTGAGATCATGTATGCATGAGAAAGTGTTTTTAGTTTGCATCAACAATGCACAAAAAGTGTTTCATGGTCCTAAATTTGTGAAATTTTGAAAATATTAGAATTGGGTTGTTTGGTGACTTTAATGTTTTGACACCAAAGGTTTTGAAAATATTAGTGTTGATGACTTCAATTTGAAAGTATATTAAGAAAAATTGAAAATCCCCAATTCATTTTTCATCAATGAACAAACCCTAGACTCAAAATTAAGAAAATTAAAGTAAGGTAACTTACAATTAATGTTGAAAACTTAGAGATGATCAGTAAGCTTGAAAATCAATGTCTTGAATATGATCTTGAAGAGGTTTTGTGAAGTTTTGGGTTGTGAGGTTAGGTTACAACAGCAGTTGCAGAGGTTGAGGATGGTTGAAATAAGTGATGTGGGAAAAGGGGAACTGAAATAAGTTATGTTCCAGATGCACGGTTCCACGGTACCGTTAAATTTAACGGTGCCGTGATCTGCTGGGACTGTTTTCTGTCCCGTTTTGATTTTTGACAAATATGTCTCGCTGTTTTAGTGAGACATATTGACACGAGGAGAGAATTTGTACCTAACAAATTCTTTTGACTAGGGAGACCTAAACTAAACTACACGAGACTCACGAGATGACTTCAAGAGTCATGAGACTTATGGAATATGTTCCATCATTCCTAGACATAGACGGAGATAGTTAAAGGATTCTCGTTTGAGAGGTTTGGTTAGGATGTCTGCGATGTTGTCCTGAGAAGGAACTTTCTCAATGGAAATGTTTCCTTTCTGAACATTATCGCGAAGGAAGTGGTGGCGGATTTCGATGTGTTTGGTACGGGAGTGTTGAACGGGGTTTTTGCTCAAGTCAATAGCACCTTTATTATCACACATAATGGGAACGTCTTCTAGATGGATGTCATAGTCTATAAGGGCTTGTTTCATCCATAGTGCTTGTTGACCTGCCTTTTCGGTGCTTACGTACTCGGCTTCGGTCGTGGAGATAGCAAGAGCCGTTTGTTTCTTGGAGAACCAAGAAGTTATACAACAACCCATGAAGGTACAAATGCCACTCGTACTCTTTCGATCCACATAATCTCCCGCATGATCAGAGTCGGCATAGACAACAGTTTCTACACCGGTCCCCTTGGGATAAAATAATCCCAAGTGTATAGTACCTTTAATGTATCGGAAGATACGCTTAACTACTTCAAGGTGAGAGGTTTTGGGATCCTCTTGGAAGCGAGCACAAAGGCAGACACTAAACATGATGTCGGGCCTACTTGCCGTGAGGTATAGTAAACTTCCTATCATACCTCTATACTTAGTGCTATCCACGGACTCACCTTCTTCATCTTTCATGAGTTTTATTTCCGTGGACATGGGAGTTTTCATGGGCTTAGACTCTTCTAAACTAAACTTCTTAAGCATCTCTTTACTATACTTAGCTTGATTAAAGAAGATGCCATCTTCCATTTGTTTAATTTGTAAACTAAGGAAGAAATTTAATTCACCCATCATGCTCATCTCAAACTCGTCATGCATGATTTTTGAGAAATCATCGCACATCTCTTGACAAGTTGATCCGAATATAATGTCGTCGACATATATTTGAACAATGATGAGATGTGAATTTCTTTTCTTTGTGAAGAGTGTGTTATCAACCTTTCCCATGGTATATTCATGTTCAATCAAGAAGGCTTTTAGTCTATCATACCAAGCTTTAGGAGCTTGTTTAAGACCATAGAGTACTTTCTTGAGTTTATAAACATGATTCGGACATTCAAAATCAACGAATCCCGGAGGTTGCGCAACATACACCTCCTCGTTGATATAACCATTAAGGAACGCACTCTTTACGTCCATTTGGTATAGCTTAAAGTCTAAGGCACATGCATAGGCAAGGAGTATTCTAATTGATTCTAATCGAGCTACGGGTGCATAGGTTTCATCATAATCTATTCCCTCTTGTTGGTTGTAGCCTTGTGCTACCAACCTTGCCTTATTCCTAACTACGACGCCATTTTCGTCGAGTTTGTTTCTAAACACCCATTTAGTTCCTATGATTGTTTGATTTCTAGGAAGAGGTACTAAATCCCAAACTTGGTTTGCGGTGAATTGATTTAGTTCCTCCTGCATGGCAACTATCCAACTTTCATCCTTAATTGCTTCACCTACATACTTAGGTTCTACGGTTGATATGAAACAATAGAAGTTACTTTTGTTTTGTGCTTGTGACCTAAGGGTTCTTTGGTTTAGGTTACCTATGACATTTTCAATAGGGTGGTTTTTGGATTCCTTAATGTTGACAATTTCGTCAACTTCAACTATTTCATCCTCAATGTCATCTTCTAGGGTTTTCTTGCCATTAACCTTAATGGCTTCATCCTCATCTAAGTCATCATCAACCAATGGTGATGTCTTAGATTGTGGAGGACTTTCATCGAATGTCACGTTGAGTGATTCTTCGACTTTCGAGGTTTCTCTATTTAGGACAACGTAGGCTTTACTATTTTGGGAGTAACCTAGGAATACACCTTCGTAAGACTGTGGGTCAAACTTGGTGAGGTAATCTTTAGTGTTTAGTATGAAGCATTTGCTTCCAAACACTCTAAAGTAATCAAGAGAAGGTTTTCTTCCTTTCATGATTTCATATGGGGTTTTTCCTAGAATAGGTCTAATTAGAATCCTATTTAGAATGTAAGTTGAGGTGTCCACCGCATTACACCAAAACTTTTGCGGAATTGATTGTTCATTCAACATCGTTCTACTCATTTCTTGTAGAGTACGATTTTTCCGCTCAACTACCCATTTGATTGAGGAGTGCGTGGAGCCGAGAAATTGTGAGTAATACCATTAGCATCACAATATACTCCAAATTGCACTTCATTATCAAATTCCCGACCATGATCCGTCCTAATAGAAACTATTGTACATCCTAGTTGATTTTGGACTTTCTTACTAAAGATTTCAAATTCCTCAAAGGCTTAAGTCTTATTCTTAAGAAATCTAGTCCAGGTATACCTAGAGTAGTCATCAACTATTACTAAGGTGTAGAGATTTCCTCCGTAGCTCCGTACGGCGGATGGACCGAATAGGTCCATGTGAAGTAGTTCTAGGCATCTAGAGGTCGAGACCATATTCTTAGCTTTGTGACTAGAATGAGTTTGTTTTCCAACTTTACAAGCGTCACAAAAGTGTGTGTCGAACTTAATCTTAGGTAGGTTTCTAACTAGTTCCTTAGATGCCAATGATTGTATAAGACGCATATTGGCATGACCTAGTCTCCTATGCCACAGAGTGGTATGATCATCTATAGTTGCTAGACAAATCTTATCTTCAGGCTTATTTCCTATCTTCATGACAAATAAGCCGTTTTTCCTAACTCCTTTGCCTATGGTTTTCCCATTCTTAATAATCTCACTACCCTCTTCAGAGAATATGACTCTACACTTATTATCTACCATTTGACTAATGCTAAGTAAGTTAAAACCTAAGTTATCTACGTGCTTAACATTTCTAATAATAAGAGAGTCTTGAGTAATCGTACCTTTGCCTATAATGTTGCCCTTAAGTTTGCTACCGAAAGTGACATTACCTCCGTTGTATGCCTTGTATGATGAGAATAAACTTCGGTTGCCCGTCATGTGGTTAGTGCATCCACTATCCTTGACCCATTTGTCAGGCTCCAAGTCAATTCCCAAGCATATCTCATTAGAAGCATGAGCCATTAGACATGTTTCGTCCTTGGGCTTCTTTTCTTCATCATCACCGCTATCACTCCAGGAGCCTCCTATGAGAGCTCGTTGGTTGTTGACTTTCGGTGGCTTGAGACACTCTCCTATGAGGTTATTAGGATCTCCGCATCTAAAGCATTTCCTATCACTTGTCCCTTTCTTTTCAGCATGGTTCTTTTGTGATGTCTTCTTCTCATCACGAGGTTGCTTAACGAACCTACCTCTTCTCCTAAAGAACTTTTTAAAGTCCCTAACCGCTAATGCATATTCCTCATCTTCACTATCGGAACTCGAACATTCCTCATCACTAGACTCCTTCTTGGCTTTCAATGCTAGAGATCTAACTCTCTCGCTTTTGCCTTTGACTATATCGAAGTCTTTCTTAATTATCATCTCGTGAACTTTCAAGTTTCCTATAAGTTCATCGAGTGACAACATCGCCAAGTCCTTTGACTCTTCAATGGCGGTAACCTTTGCTCTCCATTTAGGATGTAGAGCCCTAAGGAACTTCCTAACATAATTCTTGCTAGAGTAACCTTCATCAAGAGCTTTAAGACTAGTAATAATAGCATCGAATCTAGCAAAAGCATTATCAATTGATTCATCCTCCAAAATGGAGAATTGTTCATATTGTTGAACAAGAAGATCTATCTTGTTCTCTTTGACTTGGTTATTACCTTGGTGAGTGACTAACAAAGTTTTCCAAATATCTTTTGTCGTATTACACATGAAAATTCTTTCGAATTCCTTTTTAGGCAAAGCATTATAAATCATCATTTTAGCCTCATTATTTTTGGCTAATTTCCTTTTAAGTTCATCACTTTGTTTATCATAAGAAACTATTTCATCCTTTTTAGTTTCCGGATTCATTTGAATAGGTTGAAAGTCACCCTCGGTAATAACATGCCAAAGATCAATGTCTTTTGATTTCACATACGTTTCGAATCTTGTTTTCCAATATATAAAACAATCGGTTTCGAAAAGTGGTGGTCTTTGCATAGATTGCCCTTCTAGATATTTGTCGGAATCCATTGATCGATTCAAGTTTTAAAATACAATATACTTTAAAGACTTGACTGACGTGGCTTCTGATACCAATTGTGGGAAACTAGAAGGGGGGTTGAATAGTTTACCGGTTTAAAATTCTTTTAAAAATCTTGTTTTAAAAGTTGGCTATTGGAAACTTTGATTTGAACTCTATGTGTAATCAATCAACACCAATATGAACTACACACTAAACTAACTAATATAAACTAATGAAAGTAAAGAGTAGAGTTGGAAAGATCAAACCAAGACAAAGGATTTATAGTGGTTCGGCTATGAAGCTCTTCTTCGCCCTACTCCACTGCCCGAGTACCACACTCGAGAGTTTCAAGCACTATGTCAACAACCTCCCTTCAGGCAGAGAAAACCGTACACGTCGCTTATCCTATTACCGACACTAAGCTAAATGTCGAGTGCTAATCTTAGCTAGCACCAATCTACCAAGGTCCACGTGACCAAACACACAAGCTCAATGGCTTCAAGAGATCACCACGATCTCAACACGATCACAAAGATCAACTCTCACTTCACTCTACTTAATCTAACTACTCTAGATCCTTTGATCACTCACACACAAGCCCGATGGCTTTAAGAGATCTTCACTATCTCTTAAGATCACAATGATCTTCACTCACTCTCTCACAATAGAAAGATAATCTTGATGTATGCTAAGATACAACAAGGATGTAACAGGTGTTACAAAACCTAACAACTACAACTCTTGTATCTTCTTGAATACCTTGAGTTCTTCTCTTGCTAATGAAGAGGAATGATAACACCTTGTATCAACTTGGACACTTGTGTTCTTCTCTTGATAATGAAGAGGAATGATAACACCATTTATCAACTTGGATACTTGTGTTCTTCTCTTGCAAGTGAAGAGGAATGAAGAGGATCACTTGAAGGATGATTGGATCACTCTTGAACAAAAGAAAAACTAACCTAAATGATCTAAGAAAGAAAGTGTGAAGAGAGTATTCAACTCAGAAAGTTTTGTGTGTGAAAGGATGCCTAAAAACTGTGAAAGGGGTGGGTATTTATAGGCAAAGAAAATCTGAACGTTACAGAAAAATTTGTACGGACGGCTCCGTTAAATACCCCACGGCTCCGTTAAATTTAACGGTACCGTGGAGCCGTCGTAGACTAGGACGCTCCAAATTTTGTCTTTTCTGGTGAAAACTTATTTTGAGAAGGTTGGAGCTGATTTTGGGAGGAAAAATAGCTGTTGTGATTTTCAAACTTATTTTTCCATTAAAACATTTCTTAATATTTCAAAAATAATTTGTCATGTGTATTTTTGAAAACATAAATTCACTTCTTTGATCACTAGTTCAAGTTGTAACTTTGTTCTAGAGTGATTTGCGTAGAAACGGGATCTTCCGATTAAAGACTTGTTTACGTTGATTTTAACGTATCGTGATTTCACATTTTGTCATCCTCAAAACGTGAAGTAATCGAAAGATATAAATAACGTTTTTAGAACATTATTTGCATCAACAGTAAACTTATTTTGACTTGGTTTAATATATGAATGCAGTTATTATTATAAGTTTATGATATTTGAATGCAGTTATTATCATTGTACTGCTAGGCAAAAAATTATACTGCTAGCGAAACGTTGTACTGCTGGGTACCCATTTTTACTTAAAGGGTATAAATCCCTAAATGCGGCACACAATCACATTCACGCACACATTACTCTCTCTCTTCCACTCCCTAATCGAAGTTTAATCGTAATATTGCAAAACCCCCAAATCAAATCATAATGTCTAACCTAACTTTTACCGAACCTCATAATAATGTTGCCTTTTTAGAAAAATCCAGTAACTCTGTAGATTTTACTAAGGTCATTGATTTCCTTAATGCAAGCTATATTAAGTTTGCATTAACAGTAAAACCTACTATATATACATCCAACATTAACCAGTTTTGGTCGTCTGCTAAGGTCAAAACTATTAATGGGGAAGCACAAATCCATGCCCTTGTAGATGGGCAAACGATTATCATTACAGAGGCGTCTATTCGAAGAGATCTTCTCCTAGATGATGCTAACGGAGTTGAGAATCTTCCAAATCCTACAATCTTTGAAAAACTTTCACTGATGGGCTATGACAGATATACAGATGCTTTAAAGTTTCAAAAAGGTAATTTTTCTCCTCAGTGGAAATTCTTAATTCATACTGTCTTAGTGTGTCTAAGTCCAAAGACCACTGCGTGGAATGAATTTAGCAGTAATTTAGCTTCTGCTATAATTTGTTTGGCTGAAAATACTCAAAGATTTAATTTTTCAAAATTAATTTTTGATAGTATGGTTAAGAACTTGGATAGTTCTTCGGCTAAATATTTTCTATATCCAAGGTTTTTGCAACTCTTTTTGGACAACCAATTTAAAAAAAAGAAAAGTCACAAAGATGTTTATCCCACTCCCTGCCTTACCAAAAAGGTTTATGCTAATATGAGGAGGGTTGGAAAAGATTTTTCAGGGAGAGTGACACCTTTGTTTCCAACAATGGTGGCACTAGCCCAAACCCAAATGGGTGAAGGTTCAGCAATCCCAGCTGGTACCCATCACACACCCACAGAACAACAACAACAGACCTATAAACGTAGGACTAACACCAAGAACACTGAGCTACCTCAGGCTAGTGGTTCTATACCAACTGTTGCAGATGAGGATGTCACTGGGGGGGAGAGTGACATGTTGGCAAGGGCTGCCACTACTGTGTCTAGCTTAGCAGCAGCACAGGACAGTGGTAACACAAGCCAAAGTATTGAGGATAGTATGCAACTTTTGAATGAATTGAAGGATACCTATGCCAAGCTGTCTGCACAACTTGGTGATCTGCGAGCAATAGCTTCTTCCCAAGATGGAGTCATCAAAGCTCAAGGTGGGGAGATAAAGGCTTTGAAGAGAAGGGTTAGGTATTTAGAAGGAGTCAAAGGATCAAGAATTCCCAAACAAAAGGTTAAATCTTCTGAAGCTTCTAAGGATGCTCCCAAACAGGGGGGGAATGAAGGCAAAGTTTCAGGGGAGGATAAAGAGGGTGAAAGTATTGGTGAAGAGAGTGATCCAATGAAATTTCTAGTTGCTGATAACCAAGGGAATGAAGCGGTGATGGATAGTCGTTTGGGCAAGGTTACAACTTGTGATAGTGAGCCAGTTATTCCTGCTAGTGAGCCAGTTATTCCTGCTAGTGGTCCAGTTATTTTTGCTAGTGAGCCAGTTATTCCTGCTATTGATAAGGTTAGTTCTCTATACTGAGACTGAAGTTAGTATTGCTGCTATTGATAAGGTTAGTGCTACTGAGACTAAATTTATTCCTGCTATTGTTAAGGTTAGTGCTACTGAGACTGAAGTTAGTATTGCTGCTACTCAAGGTGATGATGATATGACTATGGCTCAAGTATTAACAAAGATGAGGAGTGCAAAACCTAAGGCAAAAGGAGTTGTCATTAAAGAGCCAGTATCAGTACCAAAAACACCATCAACAACTATTTCACCATCAGAAAAAGGCAAAGGTTTGTTGATTGATGAACCTAAGAAGAAATTTAAGTTTCAGTCACCTAGTCAACAACAACAACAACCAATGATTACAGATGAAGAATTGACAAGACAAATGCTAGCTGATAAAGATGCTCAAGAAGCTGCTCAGATTCTTTCAAACAAGGAGTATGCTAAAAAATTACATAAAGAAGAGCAAGATAAGTACTCAGTAGATGAAAAAGCCAGGATGCTGAAAGAATATTTTGATACAAAAAAGAAGAAGTATGCAGCACAAAGATATGCAGCTAAGAAGAACAAGCCACCCACTCCAAAACAAAGAAGAGATCTCATGTGCAGGTATTTGAAGAATGTGGCCAGTTGGAAACTAAAGGATTTGAAATTCTTGGATGATAAAAAAATAGAAGAATTATATGCAATTGCCAAGAGAAACAATGAACACTTCTTGAATGCTGAGGTGGTGAAGGGCAGTGAAGAAAAGAAAGAAGAGAAAACAAGTTCAAAGAGAGCAGGTGAACAGTTGGAAAGAGAAAGCAGTAAAAAGAGAAAACAAGAACAAACTGAGCAAGCTGTTGCTAAAGAACAAATGCAAGCTCACACTGAACTTGCAGTTGTCTCTGTAGGAGAAGCCATGGATGCACAACCTTTAAGTGTCAAACAACCCATTGTTGATTATAAGTCTGGATCTCATGGGGAAACAGTTTATTACGATATTAAGAGGCATGATGGTTCTTCTAGAAGGTTTGTAAGCTTTCTTCACATGGTTCATAAATTTGATAGACGAGATATGATAGCTCTGTGGAAATTACTTAAACAAAGATTTCATAATAAGACACCAGAACAAGCTTATGATAGAGAAGTCTGGAATTACTTGAAGGTAATGTTTGAACCAAATCCTGAGGATGAATGTTGGAGAAGACTAAAGCACAATACTGTTAAAGAATGGAAAAATTTTCAACAATGTGGAGTACATGCTTTAACTGTAAATGAGTTGGTGATCTACATGCTTGTAGAAAAGGATTACCCTTTAAAATTTCACAAAGACATTCTATATCAGATGTTGCGTGGGAAGAAAAGACTCCAGCTTCAGTTTACTTATGATGACATGGCATATGAACTGCTCAGGAAGATGGGATAGTATCTAGGACCCAAGGACAAGAAATAGAATTAAGACTACTAGAGTTATAGTTATTACTGCTAGAATGTATAGTTATTACTGCTAATGAAATAACATATTAATTATACAACATATCAGTTAAATTACATTTACACTGAAAGACAACATAGCATTTCTTGCAGGTGATTCACTTGGTTAATTGACTAGCAGGTGAATCACATGGTTTATGAGTTGGAGGCTCTTCATTAGGTGTTTGACTTGCAGATTCTTCACTTGGTTTTTGAGTTGCAGGTTCCTCACTTGGTGCTTGACTTGGGCATACTCCACTTGCTGTTTGAGTTGCAGTTGGTTTACTTTCTTCATCACGACTGCCCAAGTAAGCACCAACTCTTGTAGATGCATTAATATGTAAGCCAATTACATATCCACTACTATCTGTTGTAGTTGTCTTTTCCCTTGTAACACCACCTCTACCAGTATAAGATGGGGTTCCCCTTCTTTCAAGGCACACTGGACAAACATACCACCTGAAATCCGTATAAGGGGGACGCCGTGCAAAAAAGGTCAATCCAGCCTTGTTTTCACTTTCAACCCAACAGTCAATGCAGACCATTTGAGATAGGATTAGAAGACAACATAAATGCTTACAACGGAGCCAAAACATTGAGATTTTGAAATTTTTGACTATAGTCACATGAATATTTCACAGTGTGACTATTTTGAATGTATTGGTCACATATAATACCCTTATAATGTGGCCATAAACATAATTTAGATACACATTTGTGGTATGGTGTGACTATTGTATAGCCTATAGTCACATGATTGTGCTACAATTAAATGTGACCATACACATTAGGAATTGGCAGGCAAACACACACTTAACTTTAGACACACATATTAACTTACGTGACCATTTGTATCGAATTTTGGTCACACTTAATCATGTATGCCTATGGTTTAGTGTGACCATATATGACATTTGGTCACACTGTTCAAGTGTGTGACTAAATTTTCAACAAAAACTAGCAGTCACGTTTAAATAATGTGTGACAAACTTGAGTATATGATTTAGCCACATACACAATTACTTCGTGTGACCATATATGGATTTTGGTCACACTTTTCAATTGCGTGACATATATTTGTCACATATGTATATATATAGTGTGACTAATGTTTCAACCTTATTTGTATCCGTCACACGTCCCAAATTATAAGTGACTAAAAAATCAAATTTTTTTTTACCAGATACGTATAGTCACGAAAATATTCAAATGTGTGGCTGTAGCCTCAGATGTAATTCCGAAATGGTCACACAAGTCGGATCAAGTGTGGCTGTTTATTTTATTCTGGTACATTTAGTCACATAAAAAAGCGACTGTGTGGCTGTTCGAAAAAAGCATGTGTGACTAAATCCACATTCTGTATAAGTGCAAGTAATCTATGGCTTTTCCGCCTAGAAGATAACTAATTTGACTTAATGAATGCTTATTTTCAAACATTTGAACACACAAAATCATTTTTCTATACGATTTTGAAAAATACTAGTTCAAAGCTTTATTTAAACTTCGGAACAAGTGATGCGTGCGATGTGTCGTTGCGGTTTAGCAGTATTAATGCCTACTCAAGTTTTAAATTTATATTTAGCCGACTTATCAATAACACACACACTTAACGAGCAGTGTACCCGGTCAGTATGAATATAATGGTAAGTAGAGTGTCGATCACTAAGAGTGGAACGTATTATCTAGTTATTCTAATCAGTATTTTAATATATTAAGTTAGCTATACAACCTAATCTAACGCAAGGGGGGTTCAGCCTGAGAGACTGGCACGATTTGGTTGCAATTAAATAATAAACTAAACCAATAGGCACGAATCAGCGAATAGCACACACGTACAAAGATAAATACTTGAGACAATAAGAGGGCTGTCCTTATGATAAGTAGTTTGTCACTTGTTTTATTGCTAGTGTTATATGAAGTGTATAGTTCGATGCAACGCACCGAGATTAAGTCCTTTCTCGTTGGTTCTAATCTTATCGGCGAGTAAACCCTTAATGAGTACTTATGACTATCCTATTTATCTTTCTCCTACTTTTCTACAGACCATAGAATGCATAGGCGATCTAATAAATAGGCGAGGGCAGAGGCATGGCGACCCGATCAACGCTCAGCTAGACACAGAGGTTATCAATGCACTAATAAAAGTCACCAATGACATCAACATATAAACTTTAATTAATGAGAAAGCAGTTTTAAGGGAGTGCAATCTTTCCGTTGTCACATTACACAAGCCACCAATCTTGATGAATTAAAGTTTACTAACACAATAAAACAAAACTACTTAATGAATTAAACACATGCAGCACCTTCTTACAGCTCTTGTATCTTCGATTTGAGTGTGTCTTGTGCTCGCTATTCGACTGAATTCGTCCTAGGTTTCTGGTCTTCGGTCTTCTATTAAAACTTCGGAACTAAAGCTAACCTCTTAATTCGTCTGGTCTTTGGGGTATTTATAGTTTCTGTCTGAGGGTAAGATGCGGCGCATCTAAGGAGTAGATGCGGCGCATTGACTTAACTTCGCGTGGGGTCCAAGATTATAATATTCAGGAATATTCGTACACCGCCAGAAGATGCGGCGTAACTCCATTCTAGGATGCGGCGCATGTCCTCTTGTATCTTGGATCGTATCTGGTGAAATATTGATAGTGATGCGGCGCATGTAATGAGTGAGATGCGGCGCATCTGGAGCAGATTTGACTTGATCTTGTCCATTTCAGTAGACTCTTCACTTTGTGCATGTTTTGCTCCATAATTAGTCCAAAATCGCCAAGTTTCACCAAATGCTTGTTTTCAACTGAGAATTACAAAAGTAAACGATTAAGTATCAATCCTCATACATAATATAATAAAACAAGTCAAATTAATAGGATAAATGATAGTAATAAAATGTACTTATTTGAGTTCATCAATAAGCGTATGTCATAATAATGTAAAAGTTAAGTAATAAATGTATGTGCTAAAAAGCTACGGTTCAAGATCGGCCCTTGGATTCTTATTTCCGGAAGGCGTTTAGGTCTTGGCTACCCTCTTACACCGGCCCTTGAATCTCTAATTTAGGAATGTGTGAGGTCTTGGTCTAACACCCTTGGATCCTCATTTTATGAATGTTTAGAGTCTTGGAACTCTCCGTTGTAACGGCCCTTGGATCCTTTATTCCGGAAGGTGTAAGGTCTTGGTTCCCGTGAAACTCCGTTAGTTTATGTTGCACAAAAAAAAAAAAAAATGAAATGAAAAATGAAAAAAATGAGAAAATGAAAAGAAAAGAAAATGGAATGATATTGCAAAATGCAATAAGTTTTTATGTGTTGAATAAAGTTTTGAAACTTGCTTGTTGTAAATTTTAAATCTATCTTTCAACAAATATTAGTCAAAATCTTATAAAAACGTCGATTTTTGTGATCAAAATTTTGAAAATAAGCACAGTCACCTAACTTGAATAAATATGGGAGTGAAAAGTTAAGTCTCGGCTTACATAGATTATTGGTATAAGTAGTGTTGGCATTTTACTAAAACATTTGCACATTGAATTTAAGCTTAGTTGGGAGTATAAAAAGAGGATGACGATTTCAATTCCCTGGAGACATCCATTTTGTGTGAATCCCGTTCCATGATACCATTTTTGGAAATCAAGCATGTTATCTATTTTTATTTTTAGTTTAAATTTCTTGCATCAAATAAAAAGTCAAAACGGGGTATGCTTGGTATTCTTTTGATCCCTTCATTACTTTATATGATCGGATTGCTAGGGACTAGCAATTGATAGTGTGGGGGGATGATGAGTGCCTATTTACTCATCATTTTATGCCCATATTAGACACAAAAATGACAAAAAAACACCCAAATAGATCAAATATTGTTGCAAATATTCTTGGTTTGTGTTTTTATGTGTTTCAGGTACAAAAGGATTGAAAACAAGGCAAAACGGACAAAAACCGAGCACAAGATTGGAAAGACGTGAAAAGCCGAAGCCGGGAAAGGAATTTACGAGGTTGGACCACATTTATGTTCAAGTTGTCAAAATGGGCCCTTGGAAGTATTTTGCAAAAATTACAAGATTAGTCCCTGAATTTTCACAATTGGCAACATTGGTCCTTTAACTTACATCAAATCCATTTCCAATCCTAAACTTAACAAACCCTTTTATCCTTAATTCACTTTAACCCAGCCCAACCACACACCAAAGCCCAAAATACCCAACCCGTTTATCCCTTAGTTAACAAAACCAGTTGACCTAGTCAACCCATTGTCCCAAAAATGAAGCGAAAAGTGTACCGCTTTTAGGGGGTCATTTAAGCCCTAAATCATATTTATTTGATCAAATATTGCCCTAAATCGTTCCTTTTGTCATTTTAGGTACTTTGGAGAAGAAATCTGGAAAAGGAAGCATTTTGGACGTTTTTTGGAGCATAAAAGTGAAGAAAACGACAAAGTCTCAAAATCGGCTGGAAAAGTACCTTTGACGGCGTCAGGGATTGTTCCAGACGGCGTCATGGCTTGGCAAAAGAGGTGGATATGAAAAATACACGTGACGCGCCAGAGAGTTTTGCAATTGAAAGTCTGACGGCGTCACCCTTTAAGGTGATCAAGGCCATCACGGTTTAAGCTAAAGAGAGACGGCGTCAAGCTTTATTCTGACGGCGTCAAGCCTTGATAAGCCAGGGAGGATTTTGGAGGACTAAAGAGGGACGGCGTCAGGAAGACCATCCGGGAACCCTAGACACGGCGAGGTGACGGCGTCAAGATCTATAACGTGACGCCGTCAGATACTAAACTCTATATATAGTTTTGCAATTTTTTGTCATTAGTGTGCAACTTTGTGAGGAAAAAACCCTAAGACGAATTTCTGCCATTTTTAAGGGTTTTCATACCCTTGGATCTCCTATGTTTAATTGAAGATAAGTATTCATTTAATCAATCAATATGTCTATGTGTTGTTTGATTATATCTTGTTCTTGTCTTTTAATTAACATGCTAGGCTAGATTTATCTTGTGTTTGCTTAGATCTAATGAAACCTAACTATTGATTATTGGTTATTAGTGTGTTATTAATTGTATTGGATGATTGTTCATCGATGTTAGGCTTAAGAAAACTGGCTAACTTCCTATACGGTAACTTGCTTGAACGTCTTAAGAAACATGAACCAATGCGTACTAAGGTTTTTATGGTTGTATTTAATGCATGAGCGAATTCTAGTGATCCCATGTTAGGAGCTTCCTAGCCGGCTCGACATAGGAGTGAAGTAGGAGCTTGTAGAGTTGGGGAACTACGTACGCCACCCCACGATTGGTATTAAGGAATACACCCGTCATCCACGCAATTAATACACACTAATCAACCGGTAAAAGATAGTTAGGGAGTAAGGAAATCTAAGTAAACACATTTCTCTCCACATAAGTTTCACAACCTTTTCATTTTCTGTTATTTTATTTTATTTGCATTTTTAGTTATTTGGGTTAGTTGACTAGCAACTAATTCTGCCCACTCCTTCAAACCCAAGATTTTACTTGCTTTCATAAAAATTATAAAAATACAAAAAAGAATCTTCTCTCACCCTTAGACCTATTAGAGTAGTTTTTCAATCCTAACGACACTATTCCCTGTGGAGAACAATCAATCCCCCCGTACTTGCCACTTCACTATACTACATCGGTCAGGTACACTGCCTGGTGGGGTTGTAAGCCTCTTGAGATCCCTCGAGAGGTAAAACCTGTTGTAAGGTCTCAAAACCACGCATCAAGTTTTTGGCGCCGTTGCTGGGGAATAGTTATTGTTTAGGTTGAATTTTTATTTTATTTGGTCTACTCACTAGATTCCTTTCTAGTGAGATTTTTATTTTATTTTTCTAGGTTTTTCTTTAGTCTATCTTTTTTCTTCGTTTCTTTGTTCGTAACCATTACCATCCGACATCATGGAAGGTGGTAATGTCCTCAATCCCAACAACCCACCACCACAACAACACCCACCTCCTAGAGCCCGTACCTTAGGAGACTACTGTTGTCCTAGCCACCATGGCTATCGAAACACCATTGAGCTCACTCAAGGAGCCAATGTCACTCCCTTGCGATCCGACACCATCCGGTTGGTGCAAAGCGGATGCGCATTCCATGGACTTCGTTCCGAAGATCCTAACCAACATCTCGAGGACTTTCTCAAAATCGTTGATTCCATAGACCTTGATGTTGTCACTCGAGAGACGACCCGACTGCGTCTCTTTCAATTCTCTCTGCGGGACCAAGCTAGTCAATGGCTAGAGCGTCTACCCGCAGGATCCATCACCTCTTAGGATGATCTCACCACTCGTTTCCTTGCTCAGTTTTTCCCACCAGGAAGAACTACCAAGCTAAGGAATGATATCTTGATGTTCCAACAACGTCAAGGCGAAACCCTCTACGAGGCATGGATTCGATTCAAGGACTTACTCCAAAAAGTCCCTCACCATGGCATAGAACTTTGGCTCCAAGTCCAAATCTTCTATGACCATATCAATCTCTCCACGAGGCAAACCATTGACCAATCGGCCGGTGGTAAGCTACGTGATCTAAGTGCGGAACAATCATGGGCTCTCCTAGAAGATCTTGCTCTTTATGACAACGAAAATTGGAGTGATCCCCGTGATTTGAATAAAACGGTCAAGGCAATATCTTTGCCTTCGAACAATTCAAGCACTTCCGACCGTAGGATCATAGAACTTGAAGACCAAGTCAAGTTTCTTATGAAATCCTACGAGGCTCCTAAACCTTCAAGCCAAGTGAACAAAATCACTTCTTCATGTGAATTATGTAGTGGTCCCCACGACACTCGTGATTGCATGGAACTCCCCGAACAAGCTTTTGCGGACTACGCATCCTCGCGTACCGACGGAGCGGGAGACAAGTGGTACACTTTCAAACCCGAGCCAAACCCCTACGGTGATTCATACAACCCCTCATGGAAAAATCACCCAAACCTTAGGTGGAAACAAAACCAAAACGCACAACAAACCAATTCTTCCAACCCACCTAATCGTTTCCAATCAAGCGGTTCCAACTCGAACCGTACTTTCAACAACAATCCTTCCAGCAATGGTAGTACCAATAACTTTGAAGGATTGATGTCCCAATTTATGGCATCTCAAGAAGCTCGTTTGGCCAAGCTTGAAGCCGATTTCAAACAAAAACAAAGCGAGATGACTAATAAGATTGACACTTTGTTGAAAGCCCTTAATGACCGAGAAATGGGAGCACTCCCTAGCAACACAGTCAAGAACCCGAAACTAAACGTTAACGCCATCTCGTCAGTTTCGTCTCCTAGTTCTTGTCCACAATATTATTCGGTCAATTCCATGAGCACGTGTTTCAAACAAACCCAAGTCGTTTAAAATGACCAAGAAGTTATGATATCCAAATTGGTCAACAACATAGTTGAGACACCTCCCACTCAAAACCTTGACAATGAATTCAAGGAGCTCCACCTTGAAAGTCCGATTATTGATGTGTTGGATGAGAAGAAGCTCAAGTTAGGCGAAAAAGGGACCGCCTTCGTTCAAAACAAGCTACCTAAGAAGTTAGATGATCCTGGCTTATTTGTTCTACCTTGCAAGATCGGTAATTCGGAGGCTTATGACACATTAGCCGATCTTGGATCAAGCCTTAACCTACTTCCGTTACCTCTCTACACCTCTCTAAAACTAGGGAAACTTGAAGAAACTGAGGTGATAATAGGCTTAGCGGATGGGAGTGTTGCTTACCCGGTTGGAGTAGTCAAAGACATGTTAGTACACATTGGAAAACTAACCATTTTAGCCGATTTCCACGTCCTTGATATGGTTAGCGACCCTACATGCCCCTTGTTGATAGGTAGAGGATTTTTGGCGACCGCTAGTGCTATGATTGATTGTAAGGAATCTAAGATAGCAGTAGGAGAAGGAGATACTTGGTCAGTCTATGATGTGAAGAAACATGCCTATGATACTAGTGAGGAACCAACACCCCATTGGTTAGAATTAAATAGGAGACCATCTAGATATGGACCTTGGATCGATAGAGACTTCATAGGACCCCATCGCCCATTTTACCTAGAAGAGGACTTTGTGAACCGAACACATACGGTAGAGCAACTCTTGGCTAGGGACACCGAATTGGATCCATTTGAAGACCCTCTAGTTTTTAGGAAGATGATTGATTTCCTAGGAGTTTTGCCAATTAACCTAGGGATGAATAAGTGGACTTGTGAGGACGATGATCATAAGTGGGATTGGGACAAACCACCCAAAGATGGAGATGGGTCATGGCATATTAAGATGACATTGTATGACCCGGATGGAGAGAAGTTTGAAAAGATATATTGTACTAAGCGGACCAATAGGAAACTTCAATCCAAGCTTAACCCTAAAGACGTCCTCGATGACGAACTCACTTACATAGGGTAGAAGGACTTTGAGTCTAGCTACAAGACTCGTTAATAAAGAAAAGCGCTTCTTGGGAGGCAACCCAAGCTTTATTTGCTTCCGTATGTGTGTTTAATTTTTATTATTATTGATTCATGTTCAAAACTAAATTGTGAAAATGCTTTATCTTGTTTTTAACTTCGTCTTAACTACATATAAAGGTATTTTGCAAAAGTTAAGTGTAAGGGAAATCCAAATCGGTTTATTAGAACAAATGAACATGAATCATAATAATAATAAATTAACATACATATTAGTATTTGTTTGAGTCAAATGCTTGTATCGAGTCATAATGATGTTTTGCAGGATTTCCAGGAAGTAAGGTATAGGTTTTTCCAGAAATTTTCCGGAAACTTAACATGAGAATTCTGTCAGATCATTTCTGACGGCGTCAGGCTTTACAACCTGACGGCGTCAGGTTTTAATTTTCTGAAATTTTTGAAAGTTTTGTTTTCATAAAAAGTTTTTATTAAATCTATAACTTATAATCTCCAGGAATCTGCAAAATAATCATTCCACAAGCATTATATCCTTATATAGAATTTATCCCGCCGATGTTATGCAGGTTTTCGTGTTTGTTTTCTCAGGTTTAACAGGTTATTTTGGACAAGAAGATGTATGTGGAATCAAGCTTCTGGCGATGCTGTAGTCTTGGAGCTTCTACATTCTCTTGGAAGAAGATCTAACCATGTTACCACATTATCCACCGAGCGAATCAGGGGAGTATTTGATTTCATTCTTTTACCTTATTTACTTTTACATCTTGTTATTTGAACATTGGGGACAATGTTCATCTTAAGTGTAAGGGGGGGGGGGGTAAAGTACGATACTTTAGAGAATGCTATTACGCTTGATTTTTGTTTGTTTAATAGTAGATGTGTAATAAAACTGAGAGAAATACCTGTTAGGGCAATTTTAGTGCCAAATTTAAAATTTTTTACAACATATAGGAGTGAAACTTTGATCTTAATGAGCGTCTCACGGATAGGAGTTATATGACTAGCACAAAACCGTACCACTAAAAAATTTTCCAACCCCAAATATGTGAGGTTCGCCCCTAGAATTGGTAGGAAAAGCATTTATGCTATGATGTGTGTACCGGTAGCACTTAGATTGTAGAACTTGCGTTAGGACCATTCCGAGGCCACGAGTGAGACTACATTCGTGTAGTTAGATTTACTAAATAATAAGAGGCATTAGGATTAACCCATTGTTTTACACCTGTGTTTTTGTTATAATTACATTGGCTACATTGGTCAAGTAATTCTCCCACACCCTTTGCGTTGTACTCAATTTTAGTACACGATACCCCTAGTACACCCCTCAGAGCCTATCTTTTCGGTTCGACCTTTAAGCATTTTACTTAAAGGAAGAATTTGTTTACACCCCACTTAAATGTACACCCAAATTGCCTTAGCCTACCTTGTATGCACTCATTTTTAGTGCATTATTGTGACAACATTTGTTTAAACCCCAAGTTAATTATCTAATTGATTACACGGTTGCTAAGTCGAGTCATATCCTTGTACATATTGTTTTGGGACGATTGGGACTCATGGGTAAAGTACTAGTGTAATGGAGTAATGGGGAAGAACAACATTATTACCCCCATATGTGCTAAATATTTTAAAAACTACTCCAAGTGTTTCGATTATCTTAATTCGAGTCATTAGAATAGTTAATTGTAAAGTTATGTAAAAGTTCAAGTGTAAGGGGAATGCAACGCCCCTATGATGTATTATTTTGGATGGTAGGGCAAGAGTGTATAAAAAAAAAAAAAAAAAAAAAAAAAAAAAAAAAATCGAAAAAATCAAGAAAAAAAAAAAAAAAAATGAGAAAAAGAAAAGTAGAAAAAACATACGGACTACCATCCCGTTTCATTTTATGTTTATTTTATGTTTTTGTTATTTTATTTTTAGCTTAAGTCGAGTCTAGTCTTGGCTTAGCAACGCCATATTGTACATGTAATTAATCAAGATCTTTAACTCGCCACCAGTAAAATATCCCTTATCCAACCAAACCGTGTTTATCATATCCCTACACCTTACGTTATAACCCATGTAAAAGCCCTCTTTGATAGTTTATCTTAGGTGCTTACGCCTAGTGGAGGAGGTTTTCGATCCTTTCCCAAGCCTATGGTAATCTATTTGCTATGACAGGTAGTGAGAGATATTATCCATTTTCATTTATGAGATTTATTTTGATGACACCTGAGAGATGTGAGTATCTAAACACTACTTGTGAGGTGCTAGTTTGTAATCTCCGTGCTTATTATGATTAAAGTGGAACGACTATTTATTGTAATTACTTTTATATTAGCGTTAAATGACCCCTAACTTGTATTTTGATTAGAATAAAAGCGCATTTGCTTGAGGACAAGCAAATCTCAAGTGTAAGGGTATTTGATGAAGCGAAAAGTGTACCGCTTTTAGGGGGTCATTTAAGCCCTAAATCGTATTTATTTGATCAAATATTGCCCTAAATCGTTCCTTTTGTCATTTTAGGTACTTTGGAGAAGAAATCTGGAAAAGAAAGCATTTTGGATGTTTTTGGAGCATAAAAGTGAAGAAATCGACAAAGTCTCAAAATCGGCTGGAAAAGTACCTTTGACGGCGTCAGGGATTGTTCCAGACGGCGTCATGGCTTGGCAAAAGAGGTGGATATGAAAAATACACGTGACGCGCCAGAGAGTTTTGCAATTGAAAGTCTGACTGCGTCACCCTTTAAGGTGATCAAGGCCATCACGGTTTAAGCTAAAGAGAGACGGCGTTAAGCTTTATTCTGACGGCATCAAGCCTTGATAAGCCAGGGAGGATTTTGGAGGACTAAAGAGGGACGGCGTCAGGAAGACCATCCGGGAACCCTAGACACGGCGAGGTGACGGCGTCAAGATCTATAACGTGACGTCGTCAGATACTAAACTCTATATATAGTTTTGCAATTTTTTGTCATTAGTGTGCAACTTTGTGAGGAGAAACCCTAAGACGAATTTCTGCCATTTTTAAGGGTTTTCATACACTTGGATCCCATGTTTAATTGAAGATAAGTATTCATTTAATCAATCAATATGTCTATGTGTTGTTTGATTATATCTTGTTCTTGTCTTTTAATTAACATGCTAGGCTAGATTTATCTTGTGTTTGCTTAGATCTAATGAAACCTAACTATTGATTATTGGTTATTAGTGTGTTATTAATTGTATTGGATGATTGTTCATCGATGTTAGGCTTAAGAAAACTGGCTAACTTCCTATACGGTAACTTGCTTGAACGTCTTAAGAAATATGAACCAATGCGTACTAAGGTTTTTATGGTTGTATTTAATGCATGAGCGAATTCTAGTGATCTCATGTTAGGAGCTTCCTAGCCGGCTCGACATAGGAGTGAAGTAGGAGCTTGTAGAGTTGGGGAACTACGTACGCCACCCCACGATTGGTATTAAGGAATACACCCGTCATCCACGCAATTAATACACACTAATCAACCGGTAAAAGATAGTTAGGGAGTAAGGAAAGCTAAGTAAACACATTTCTCTCCACATAAGTTTCACAACCTTTTCATTTTCTGTTATTTTATTTTATTTGCATTTTTAGTTATTTGGGTTAGTGGACTAGCAACTAATTCCGCCCACTCCTTCAAACCCGAGATTTTACTTGCTTTCATAAAAATTATAAAAATACAAAAAAGAATCTTCTCTCACCCTTAGACCTATTATAGTAGTTTTTCAATCCTAACCACACTATTCCCTGTGGAGAACGATCAATCCCCCGTACTTGCCACTTCACTATACTACATCGGTCAGGTACACTGCCTGGTGTGGTTGTAAGCCTCTTGAGATCCCTCGAGAGGTAAAACCTGTTGTAAGGTCGCAAAACCACGCATCACCCATCTTCCCAAAAACCACTACCGCCAAAACCACCAACCATTAACATGTCCTCCCCTAACACCCCCACACACTTAGTCTGCTATCTCCTCTGAAACACTCCAACCCCCTCCTCACATGCTACCCATAACCCACGTGTATTCCTTTCCCAAGAAAAAGCTAAAATCCCATTTTCCCGCCAAAATTAGTTTGGACGATTGAGATTGTTTGAAGCCAAACCAACGAGTGGGATTTGCTCAGAGTGACCCAAGGAGCTTATGGAGTGATATAAAATTCATTCAATCTCACACAGAAGAAGATAACTAGGTGTAGATTAATTTAAAATGTCGTTTTAGTAATTATAGTAGATTTCAGTTTTAATTTCAGTTCTAAAATGTAATTCAAGTCCTTTTGAGCTTATTCTAGCTTCTGTTATAGCTATTTTGATTCTAATTCAGTCTCTATTTCAAATAGTTAGTTGGTCAACGAAAGTCAATTTCACTGTGTAAGTGCTTATTTTTAGCTTATTGTATTAATTTTCTGCTTAATGTTAGTTTAATACTTCCTCTGATATGTTTTCCATAGTTCAGTCACCTTTTGCTCTTATTTTCTTTAAAATTCAGTTTAATAGTAAAAAATAGTTAGATATAGAAACAGCTTAATCTAGTGCTTATTGTCTGTTAAAATTGGCTTTCTTGGACTTAATTCATCATTATTTATGTTTGCCTTTCCAATTTGTTACTTTAAATAGGTTGCCTTAGTTAAAAACCCCAAACAGTCTCTATTAAGGAGTGTTTGGTTTAAGTTTTCAAACGGGTTAAAAAGCTAGAGCATTGATCATTTGCCAATTGACCTAGTTTAATCTTGATTAATTTAACACATTTAAGCTGTTAGTAGGTGCTTTATGCCTGTTTTTAAAGATTTTGAGGTTTTGAGTTTCTTAGTGCATTTATAGGTTGTGAGCTGATCTAATTAGCTTATTGTGGCAATAAGTTGATTGGATGCTATGTTTTAGTGTTTTCATACTACTTTTAGTTCATGTAGTGAGATGTAGAGAGTTGAATTTAGATAGATAGGATTTTGATAGATTTGATCACCACAGTCCATTAGATAAGCAGACTGCATGTTTCAGTCATTTCCATTTTGCAGCCCTCCTTTTTGATTTTTAATTTCTTCATGTTAAGATGTTCTGAGCTTAAAACTTTGGTTTCTCAGTAGTTTGCTAGTGCTTCTTTACTTATTTCCAAGTTCAGGCCTCACCTCAGCTTATTTGAGCTTAAAAATAACTTCAAAAGTCTCTTACATAGACAAGCATACACTGATCAATCAGTGTACACTTATCTGATTTAGCCACTTTTCTAGCTTATTTTAAAGCAGTAAATATGCTTCTAATGGTCTGATTTTTGGTTCTAAGTGATCCTTGCTGGGTCAGCTTAAAGTTTCATCAGCTTTTGTGGTGTTTAGTTATTATATAAGTGCTTAAAAATAAGCCCAAAACTTGCCTAGTGGACTGTTTTTGCCCTGTGCACTTAGTGTGCATACTTGCTTATTGGGATTATTCAGTGCTTATTGGTTCTTATTTGTAGCTTATTCTGTTTTTCCTTGTTCCACTAGATTAATATCAGTTACTTAGCTTATATTCAGTATCACTTTAGCTTATTATTGGCTTAACAGCCCATTGGTGCTCAATCTTAGCTTATTTTTAATCCATGCCTACTGATCAGCCCATAAGGGCTTATTTGTAAGCTTATTTCAACCTTTCAGAAAAAGTCATAGTTTTCAAAAATGCTTATTTATAAGTGCTTAACTAGTTTGTAAAAAGAAAATAAATAAAAAAATAAATAAAGAGCAAAAAGAGGTTGCCCAGGTTCGAACCTGGGACCTCAAGCTCACAAACCAACACCAACACCAACACCAACTGCCCTAGGGACTTTTTCAGTTAGATCTTGCACCACTTTTTATTTAACTAGTTTTTCTCCCTTTAGCTTAATTAATCTGTTTTGCTTATTTCTGCTTATTCCAAAAAGCTTTTTCTTGTTTCTTATTTTTCCTAGGTTTAGCATATTTTAAGATATTTTCCTGCAAAGTTTCAGATTTTTCCAAATAGTTTTACTATTTTTAATCATTTAATTAGTTTAAATAAGTTTTTAATTCGTATTTAATTAAATAATAATCAGAAAAATTTAATTCTTTTTTTTTTTTTTTTTTTTTTTTTTTTTAATTTTATTTTATCTAATAGAATTTAGGAAAAATAGATTTGTACCTGTAGAGTTAGTATTTCATCGATTTGACGTTTATGCTCGGGTTTTCCCGGTTTAAACGCGTTTACAGTTTTTGTTTACGTTTTTAATCGTGATCACTTTCGTTTATCGTTTTCATTACCTTTTAAATTGTTTTTAATTAATGTTCACCAACGTTAGCTTAGAAACCCAAAATCCATCTTTTTCACTATTCATCACACGCAATCACGAACCGAATCACGAATTCCATTCAAACCTTCGTTGGGGATAACGACCCGGGTTACACATACTTCACTTGTGTTTCCTTGGAAATAAGTTATGCATTGAATTTCGCGAATAAGAAAGTTACTCAACTCGGTTCCGAAGAAGTTTATACCGATTGTAGCCACCATTGAACAACACTCAGAAATAGATACCATGCCATTCAAAGAAGCCGTTGGAAGAATAACAGCATTTGAAGAACGTATTAAGAGTGCTGATGAACCAGAAGAGTATGATCCAAGCAAACTACTGTTAGCAAGTACAAACAATTCTGGAAACAGGCTTAATGGAAGGGGACGTGGTGATCGAGGACGTGGAAAAGGCACGGTGCATGAAGATCAAGACAAGAAGAAGTACCGATGCTTTGAATGTGGTGAAATTGGTCACATTGCAAAAGAATGCACGAAATGGAAAGACAAAGAGCATGAAGCACTTCTCATCTTAGAAGATGAAGAACCATCACTCCTGTAAAGACAAATCAAGGATGAAGACCTTTAACTATATTTAGTTTAAGGGGGAGTATTGGAGTATAAACTAAATATAGGGGTCTTGGTGTAAATATTTAAAAAGTCTAGTATGTATTATGTAAATAGGTAGTTAAAGTCGGTTATCGGCAGTTGGAGTCGGTTATTGGAATAGGTGTTGTTTCATGAACAGACACACCGTTTCATAGTGTCGGTTCAATATGTATATATAGGGTCGAAGTGTCTGTAAAATTCTTATGAACAATATTAGCAAGTATCAATAGATTAGCAAGTTTATAGTACCTGTGATTTGTTTGTTCATCATAGCTAGATTAGTTACAACAATAAAAGTGACAATTTCAAGTTAGCCATATCATATAGAACACAAGATAGTACAGAACGATGTCCCTTTTCTACAATCCAAAGCCAAAAAACAAAAGTTTTAAGAGTAAAACAAACATATACCTTTGTGGTACATATGAAGAATTGACTTCCATTAGTATTTGGCCTTGCATTCGCCATGCTAACAATTCCAGGTCCAGTATGAGTTACTGCAAGGTTTTCACATAAATTGGGATGCATCAATACGTAAGTACTATATTGTACGAGTACTAGATAAGCTACTGCATTTTTTATACATGCATATTTATATACACATTTTATACACAAATTTATTCACATATTTTTATACACGTTTTTATACGCACGTGTGTGTATAAACGTGTATAAAAATATGTGTATAAATGTGTGTATAAAAACGTGTGTATAAAAGCATGTGTATAAAAACGTGTGTATAAAAAACATGTGTATAAAAACGTGTATAAAAATATGTGTTTAAAAACGTGTATAAAAATGTGTATAAAAACGTGTATAAAAAACATGTGTATAAAAAAAAGTTTATACACGTTTACAAGGGTGCAAAGTTTATTAGATTAGGACTAAACCCGTTAAACCCGGCAGTCCACAAGGACCATTTATGAAATTAACTCTTATCAATTTGTATTATTTAGGACTGATTAACTATAGATTAACTTAGGTATGTATTCTTTCAAGGATGCATATTTTACCAGGGTGCAAAGTGTATTTATAAAAGTTAATTAATTTGTACTGTATTAGATTAAGACAGATTAACTATGGATTAACTTAGGTTAAAAATCAAAGTTTACTTGGCCACCAAGTAAACTCAAAGATGGTACATTGACTTATACTATAAATCTGTGTAGCCTATAAATAGAGACATACATGTCTTGCAAACACATATTCTTCTTTGTAAACTAAGACAAAGGTATGTATTCTTTTAAGGGTGCATAATGTAAATCTTGTACTTTTACAAGGGTGCAAAGTGTAAATTTAAATCTTTATATATAACCGTTTTATGCAGAAAATGATTTCAAGAAAAAAACCCTAAGTCGACTGTCGATCGTTTTTAAGTAAACATGGATGCGAAGCACGACTCGAGTGATGTCGTGGAAGATATCGAACCGATTTCAATGATCGCTGATCATTCTGATGATGGATCTTGTTTAACAGGAGGAGCCAAAAGAATGGATTCAGAATCAAGCAGTCAAGGTAAAAGGCAAGCCGATAACCACCATGTCAAACGACCGCCCAAAAAAAAGAGGAGATCTGAAGATGAAGTTGAAGATTACGAAGAAGATGGAGAGACAGAGGGTGAAGTTCTGGAAGCAGGCAGTGCTTTAGATCGTATCCATGATGATGATGATGATGATGATGATGATCGAGATGCCAGTAGTGAAGAAGTTTTGAAAGTAGGCGCTGGTTTTTTCGATGATGATGATGATCAAGATGCCAGTAGTGAAGAAGTTTTGAAAGTAGGCGCTGGTTTTTTCGATGATGATGATGATCAAGATGCCAGTAGTGAAGAAGTTTTGAAAGTAGGCGCTGGTTTTTTCGATGATGATGATGATCAAGATGCCAGTAGTGAAGAAGTTTTGAAAGTAGGCGCTGGTTTTTTCGATGATGATGATGATCAAGATGCCAGTAGTGAAGAAGTTTTGAAAGTAGGCACTGATTTTTTCGATGATGATGATCAAGATGCCAGTAGTGAAGAAGTTTTGAA
The DNA here is from genome assembly GCA_021014915.2 of Artemisia tridentata subsp. tridentata. NCBI lineage: Eukaryota > Viridiplantae > Streptophyta > Magnoliopsida > Asterales > Asteraceae > Artemisia > Artemisia tridentata. The sequence goes on along the minus strand of CP139506.1, from coordinate 6,452,084 downwards.
AGTAGGCACTGGTTTTTTCAATGATGATGATCAAGATGCCAGTAGTGAAGAAGTTTTGAAAGTAGGCGCTGGTTTTGAAAAACGTACCTGACATGCTGTTAGTGATTGTTGATCGACTTGTGGGGGAAAGAAAGGGGGGAGGGATAAAAATTCAAACCCGACAATCTTGTTTACTCACGTTTTGGATATCAACTTTTTATGTTTAACATTGCTTCCTAAAATGCTACAATAACTGGTAAACATATTAAGAGTGACTTGCTTAGACCGTTGGAAGTTCACCACAATCACTAATAACGACTCTCTTTCTTGGGCGATCACCTTTGTCAGCCTGTGACTCGATCAACCTAACTATGTCCATCCCCTCAATAACTTGTCCAAACACAACATGCCTCTCATCCAACCAAGGTGTCTGCTCATGCCATAGGCAAGATTAAACTAAATGTCATAAAAGTAACATTTCTAGCGGCCATGTAATCTAAAACACTATATAGCACAGAACGATGTCCCTTTTCTACAATCAAAGGCCAAAAATGAAAGTTTTAAGAGTAAAACAAACATATACCTTTGTGGTTCATATGAAGAAATGACTTCCATTAATATTTGACCCTGCATTCGCCATGCTAACAATTCCAGGTCCAGTATGAGTCACTGCAAGGTTTTCACATAAATTGGGATGCATCAATACGTAAGTACTATATTGTACGAGTACTAGATAAGCTACTGCAGTGGTTTATATGACCCATATAAATACATATCTTACAAAAAGGTTGACTAACATACAATTAAAGTTCTCATCTTTGAATGTCCGGCCATATATGCTCTTACCACCAGTTCCCTGAAAAGTGTGAAAACAAGGCACGATTATTACTTAACATATCGTAATCAAAGGTAGTTGGATATTTTGTAAACCAGTCAGGTGATATACATGGCATCACAACTTTGAAAGAGCAATAAGATTAAGAGATAACGGCTAAAATGATTCTAGAAAAGAGCGGGAGGGTTAGAAAAGAACGGACTGAAGTCACCTACATTTCCCTGGTCAAAATCTCCACCTTGAATCATGAAATCCTTAATGACACGATGAAATGCGGAACCCTTGTATCCAAATCCTTTCTCTCCTGATAGAAATTAGACAGCTTAAAGAAAACTCGCAGACTAAAAGACGTATATTGAAACAGAGCTACATACAAATATGACACTCAACCTGTACACAGGGCACGGAAATTTTCAGCTGTTTGTGGTACATCATCACCAATGAGTCCAATCACGATTCTGCCTGCAAGTTTCCCAACTGGGTTCCCGATGCTTATATCAAAGAATACTTTGTTGGTTACTTTTGACTGCAAAGGAACATCCTGCATATGAAACAGATAGTATAATTACGCAGAGCATATAAAAGTATCCCCCTTGACGTCAGTGACCACAGAGATAGAAATTTCAAACTATTAAGTAAAAACTAGTTTGACATTTGAAGTCCTCTATATATCACTTACGCTTGGATTCTTACATCTTAACAAACATACGATAAAGCTCATTTCTTCCCTTATGGTCCACTCATATAGAAAGAAACCGATTCTTAACTCAGATTCTAATACCATTCTTCTTCACGTCAATATTTTATTCGATTTTCGAATTTCATCAGTTTTTGGAAATATAACACGTGTTCACAAGAGATATAACTTTAGGATTGTCTGGTATTGCTTATTTCACTTTCGAATAAGTGGGCCGTTTTATCTTTTTTTATCCAAACTGGCTTGTCTTTAGCAGTTAAATGAGAAATTTCAAACACCCTGTAGATACTCTAATGTCCTCAAAGTTGCATATCTTATAAGAAATATATTTGGCGGCGTTAACTTAGAACACATCTGGTTGTGGCTTGTCACATAGTAGTAATAAACTCACGAAGGTAAAAATTGCCGAAAACAGATGAGTCCCAAAATAAGCCAAAAAAGTGTTAACTTATATAAGCCGGTAAGTCCCAAAATAAGCCAAAAAAGTGGGGCTTATGCAAAAAATGCTGAAACAGATAAGCTTATACTCCCATTAATAAGCTTAAACAAACACCCCTTCTATAATACATACAATATGTTCACAAAAGGTATAACCAAGGGGGCATATAATATTTGCTTATTCACTTCTAATAAGATGACTGCCTTTTCCATCCAAAACGGGCGGGCACGCGTCAAAACGGGCAAATTTATAATTCGGATCAAACGGGCACGGGTAATTACTAAAAAAATATCCAACTTAAACCAAACACCCCCTTATTGTTAAAATAACTAGATAACGGATAATCAAACATTAAAGTCTAAAATAGCAGAAATAAACATTTAAATAAAACGTCTTAAAAAATACCGAAATAAACGCTAAACATTTAGGTAGAGTATATGAAACGTCTTCAAAATTTAAGGTTTTATGTGGGGTTTTGACTTTTGAGTTTGTTACGAACTAGTACAAAACCACCTTTTTGACTTTGGCCCATTTCATAATCCACTCCTAAATTTGGGCTCAGTTTGGACCATTACTTTTCATCATTGTTATATGGCAAATTTATCCATGGATCGGGTAAAATCCACATTAAACGAAAATCGAAGAAAACTGAATCAAACCGAACTAAATATTCGGTTATCCGTTTGGATATGGTTTTGGCAATGAAAACCTAAAACCGAATTCATATAAATATATATTTTTTCTATGTATTAATATGAAGAAAAAAAATCATTAAAACTCTTTCTTAGTATAAATATAACATTATTTAAGATTTAAAAAAAATTTGTGCTAAAAATATATATAACTAAAAGAAAAAATAATTAAAACTATATAATTCGAGTTATTCGGTTCGGTTTAATCAAATTTGAATTCGGTTCGGTTCGGTTTGACTCAGAAAAAAAAATTTAATCGAATTAACCAAACCGAATAACCCGATAACCGAACCGATGGACACCCCTATATGTGTTAGTATGTATTTATATAAACAAGGCTTTTTTTATTACATGTGCTCTGTCGGGGTTTAGATTAAGTTAAAGGACAGCTAAAATAATCGAAAGTAATAGTGGGATTGCTATTTTCCTTGGCAAGTTACTGTTTGGTGAACCGTAATTGCCCACTCCCAATCGTTAGGGTGCGTTTAGTTGGAAAAAAAATTCTCTTGTTTTCTATCTCTAGTTTTGTAAAAATTTGGAAGGGAAATTTATCTTCACAAAATAATTGAAAATATAGAAAACACGTTTAGTTGACGTTTGTATTTCTATTTTGAAGAAGGGGAGGGAGAGTTGGGGGTTACAAATGAAAACAAGGAAAACAACTAAAATTTATTTTGTAATTTTCCTTGTTAAACCGGGAAATAAGGGATTTTGTGTTTTATAAAACATTTTGTTGAAAAACGCTTATTTGAACGCGATCTTTGTTTTCCTTGTTTTTCACAAAACATTTTGTGGAAAACAAGGGTGTTTTCCCCCAACTAAACGCACCCTTAGTATTTATACTCCTTAATGAAGAGTAGATTCTCTCTAGAGGGTACTGAGAAAATTAATTGTTGATATTTTTGTGACGGGTTTTTTTTTCTTGTCTAGATGTGAAATGTTTGTATAAGAAGCTTAAACAAGAGAAAAGCACCATAAATTAAAATTGATACTACACATGTTTTCGTGTGATGGTAATAACTAATAAGCATTTTGTCACTAGGTCATCTCGAAGGATTATGGTGTTGCATTTTCTATTTGAGTTGATTTAGAAATTGTGAAAAGAAACGTAGAAAGGCTCATTTTCTATTTTCTAAAAGATGTGAATTTGAGTATACGTTTTGATCTCTCAATTTTGTTAAATATAAACGATCCAAGCTCGAGCTACGCTATGCTCGGCTCGATAAGTTTCCACTTTCCACTTCTAGTCACAACTCCTTGGTTAAGAGCATATCACGAATACCATTACACTATACAGCGCTTCAATGAAAATAAACCAAACAAGGTAAAAAGAAGTTACAAAGTTAAAACTTAATACTCAATGAAAATAAACCAAACACATACATGTATATTCCATTAATTGAGAAATTAAAACTTAACAAAATGAAAGAAGTTTCACAAGTCTAGAAATTGTTGTTTGCTATAGTTCTACAAGGGGTAAGAGAGTGATAGGAAGTAAGTCCATAACCTTTGATCCCGAAGTTTTGTCCTTGACGATTGAACATATCATCACCACACTGATCCATTTCTAACACAACCTTCGAGAAATAATCGACGTCGCATGGAAGCTCGAGTGGTCCATCACTTTGATACCCATACTCGAGTTCGGCTTCCTCAAGTAACTCTTTAAAGAGAGGATGACTAGCGTGTTTCGCTTTGATCACAAACCTTCGCTTTTCAGGACCAACGTACACCGAAAAACAACCTATAGGAGCAACATTATTTCCTTCTTTCGACTCTATATGAGACAATGATTTGATTTTCTTCAAGAACGATTGTTTGATTCTCGATGAGCCATTTTCATCATCGCCGTCGTCTTTCTTACTACCAAATGATTTGCATCTTTCCCATGTCTTGGTAATCAATCCCGTCTTTCTTTTGCTTATGTTGAAATCCATTTCTTCTTAAGAACAAACTAAAAAATAACTCAAATGACGTGTGACCATCATTGGAATTAATAGTGTTTGAAGAAAGATATATAGGGAAACTATTAACCTCTATCATAAGCCAAATATAGCATGATTTGCTTATTCTTCATGCAAATCAACTACTTGAATTTTGACTTAATCATGAGCTGTCAAATTTACTTGACACGGTTATAGTTATATAGCAATTAAAATAAGAATATTACAATTCTTTAAACACGATTTGGTACACACTAATTATGCGTATTAGATTTAAAAGTTTGCGCGTACTTTTATGACCTAGAGAAATTAAGGTAAACGGTTGATAAAATATCCAACTTAAAGATGTCATAATTTTTTATTTGTTTCAAGTTCGAATGTCTATTATCAATGGACAAAAATATCTAACTTAAATACTCGATATAGGAAGTTTTCTTCACTCAGTTTTTTTATGATTTGAATTTCATTATATATTTCTGGTCAATTTAATTTTCATTTTTGGCAAGTGAGCCTAATGATGTACCGTACTGCTACTTGAAGTCTAATTATGTATTTGCATTTAGTTAAAGGGCTTATTTTATGATGCTTCTTTATGTTACAAGCCTTGAATCTAAAGGTGTCAATTTGTGCCCAAAATCAAAATAATAGGCTAATTTGTAAAAAAATTTGGCACATTTATCCTCCTTTTTTTTTTTTTTTTTTTTTTTTTTTTTTTTTTTGAAATGGCCATATATAGCCCATTTAAAAGTTAAATGAGCGTTTACGAACACATAAATTCTCTTAATTGGAGAACATTAAAATTGTTTTAAAAAAAAACTTATAGATATATGATGTGTAGATTGTGTGCAAGTTTTAAATTTATAAAACAAGGATTACCGAATCTATTAGCAACACATACGAGTAAGTGAACTCGTCCGTTGGTAGTACGATTTAAAGGGTAAGCCGAGATCATTCGCAGGGATTTGTGTGAGTTGGAACGTAAGCTAAGAAAACTAAACAATAGTATACCAATTATACTCGAAAACAAAAATAAGCAATAACAAATATGATGAAGCTTCAAATGATTAAAACCACACTTGCTTAGACTAATTTTCTGAGAGAGTGGTATCTCCCGTAGAACCATGTTGGCTTCTTTGAGAAGGATGATGTGTGCAGGACTGTAAGGTCCTCTGGCGCATGTGTCTTCTTCATAGGTTTCTTTGTCTTGTTTCCAGGTGGCTGGTGAGTCTCCTTTTCGGGTTTTTGTTGGTTTTTCTCCATGCTAGAGAGGTTTTCCACTCGGATAGTTTCGAGATGGTTTTTGGTTGTTTCCGAAATTTTAGGGTGTTGGTCATCAGCCAAGTTTAACCAAGAAACTAGTGGTTTTGAGAAAAAAAAAATTGGATTTTTTGAGTGAGAAATAAGTGAAAATAGGTGAAAATTTTCGTAAAATTTGTGGCTATTTTGTATCATGTCCCCACGGATGGCGCCATGTTTATGTATGGTAATGTAAATCGGTTTAGAGATGGGATGTGAATGGTTTTGTTGTTTGGTTTACCGTGTTGAACGGTAAGGACCCGATGAGATTGATATAGATCAAGAAGCTCGGGTAACACTTAAACAAGAAATATACTACACTGCTGTGAGGCAGTATTTGCCCAAGTGTGTGAAAACTTGTGTGATTTTGTGTGTTGATTTCCTTTTATAGAGAGGCATGTAAGGTTTAGAGATAAACCCTTTGGGAGTGATACACGGCCGCCAGGGTGCCAAGTGTCGATCATCCGAGAGCAGAAAAAGAGGACATATGTCATTTGTGTTTTAGCTCGTAGTGGTCCTTGTCGTGCGTCCCCACTGTGTAATGTCAGATGGTACATCTTAACCGCTAGTGACAGTTGGGGAGCAGTAGCTTTGTCCTTACTCAGTCAGGCCTGAGAGGTTTTTCTAGGCTCTACGTGGCCTGTGATTTAAGCTGGGCCTTCAACAAGTGTTGATTGGGCCTTGGTGATGGGCTTGATCCGAGCGTGTAATTAATGCGCTTGGGCCATTAATATTGATACGTTATCATTAGACCAACAGTAATGGGGCGTTGAAGTGGGCTTAATTGCCCCTTCAACGCCCGTTGGCCCACCCCCATGGGGCGTTGAAGCCCGTTGAATGCCATAAAATCCAACGACCGTTGATGCATCAACGGGCGTTGAAATTTCTTTTAAACAAAAAAAATGACCGTTGAAGGTAAAAGTTAACGTTAACTTTTGCATTTATTATTTATTTTTTATTTCAAGCAAAAGTTAACGTTAACTATTTTACAAGTTCTTTCACTTCTACACTAAAAAAAAATGAATCCCAATCAATATAACATTCCCGCCTATGGCTCAAACCGAAACGCACAATTTGTTGCTCCACGAAGAGCACCCGAGCAACAAACCGATCAAGAACTAAATAACAACCAAGTTTTCGGCTACATGTCGCGATTACCATACCCAAATCAAAACCCGAATATGATGCACCCAAATTTTAACCCATTTGAAAATTCGCAAGATGATGTTCTTATTACACCAACACAACCTTCACCAACACAAGCTTCACCACAAGAAGTGTGCGGGTCGTCAAAACGATCTCACAAGAAAAAACCTCGGGGTGGTGGCCGAGGTCGAGGTGGTGGCCGAGGACGAGGTGATGAAGGTGGCGTTGAAGAAGTTAAAAAAGTAACACAAAAAAATGGTTGCCCGATGAACTTGTGGCGTTAATGGCTTCTTACATCGCGATATCCGAGGATCCTAATGTGGCGAATTTTCAACAAGGTGGGACTTTTTGGCTACGGGTTCATCAACAATTTGTCACGAGACGTGGATGTGATGAAAGAACAAGAGATTGTTTAACGTCAAAATGGAGGGACGTTAACCAAAAGTGTTCGTTGTACAACGGGATTTATGGTCGCGTTAAACGAAACCGTCCGAGTGGAGGGATGATGTTAAAGTGCAACAAGAGGCTATGCTTGAGTTCCAAGAGATCGATGGGAACTTTACTAACTATATCCCGTGTTGGCAACTTTTAAGGTTATCCCCGAAATGGAAACAAGTTGCCGATGGCCATCAAAGGCGTGCCAAAAGGTCCAAAACATCTTCGTCAACCTTCGAAGATAGTCAAAGTTCGGACGCACATGTGAACTTTGATTTAAACAAAGAAGATGATGTTGATGTTTTTGAAGACATGCCCCGACCTATGGGTAGGAATAAGTCTAGAGACAAACGACAAATGAGTAGTATGGAAGAAGAATTCAAGGGTTTGACAACCAAAATGGATGATATTCTCGAATTAAGCCGTCAACGTTTAGAGAAAAAAACCGAACAAGAGGCGGCAAAGATTGAAGCCCGAAACAAAATGATAAAGTTGGAGGAAGACCGTCAACTAACCGAAGATATTGAATATTTGCAAAAACCGATACCAAACGAACCCGGTTTGGTACGAGAGTTGATGTTGCTCAAAGTAGCAAAAATTAAAGAAAAATATGGAATAACCAATAACTACTAGTTTGTAATCGTTGTTTTATTTAAGTTTGTAATCGTTGTTTTATTTTAATGTATGATTTTGCGTTTTTAATTGTTAACGTTAGTTATTTACCTTTTTTGTTAACGTTTAATGTTAACGTTTTAATTGTTAACGTTTAAAAAAAAAAAAAAAAAAAAAAAAAAAAAAAAAAAGCCCAAAAACTAGCTTCAACGCCCCACCCACTACTCTCATTTTTTAAAAAAACTCATCTTACACATGGGACATATGTCAGCATATGCCCCAACCCACACTCTAAAAAAGCAACACCACTACTCTTGGTCTTAAGCATTTAGGATGCGTTTGGTACGTAGCCATAGAAATCAAGGAATACATTCATTCCTCAATGTAGTTATTGTAGGAAAATGCCAAAATTACAACATATATTTATATGGCTAAGTTCATATGAGTCTATGTAGTCACATGCATATATACATTTAAACATCATCATTTAAAAAGAAATTCAACCAACTTGGTTTATTAATTAAAACAGTTGAATAATTACTCCCTCCTTTCCAAAAACAAGTGTCTACCATACTATTTATATTTGTCCCAAAATAAGTGTTCAGTTTTATATATGAACAGTAATTATGACTAGTTTTCCTACTATACCTTTATAATCAAAAGTTGCATTAATTACTCATGTCTAATTTATGTATTAACTATGAGAGTAAAATTATTTTTTATCAATCAAAACTAGCATTAAATACACATATTATAATTTGTCCATTCTTTGTTTGTCGACGCTCTTTAGGATGGAGGGAGTATTAATTAAAGGTTAATTAATTAATCTAGAAGATTCTAGATATTATTTATTTAAGAAATTAATAATTAGGGTAAATTGCAAAAAATGTCCATAAAGTATCACGAATGCGTAAGGATCACACCAAGACGAATTTTGTTGTAAAAAAATAATAAAAAAGAAAAAAAAACATTAATGTTTCATTTTTTTGCAAGAAAGCCACCGAGAGAGACTTTTTGCTAACGCCCGTTATTTATCTCGTTAAGTGCCATGTCACTGAGGGTAGTATCATCATTTCATTGCTTTAGGGACAAAATTTGCAATTTAAGTTTTGTCTATTTATTTCACAGCCACCACCACCACCACCACCACCCTCTACCACCACACAACCACCACCATCTACGAAACATCATCTAGTTCGATTATCTATTTGTTATGCGTCATATGTATTGTAATCATCTATACTTTTTGGCATGAATCTAATCTGTGATGTTGGGTTTTGATAGATTGAAGACTCTGTATCAGTCAAAAAGTATAAAGAAAAAAAGCTTGATTAATACCAATATGCAACTTAATGATAAAGTTTGCTAAACGCTGCAAGCTTCATCACTAGACTCACCACCTAAGCACCAACCACCTGCAACCGGTTTACCTTGACCACGATTTAATAGTTCTTTGTCGATTCGGTCAAGAACTGGATCATCGGGAAGAAATGGATAAGCGAAAGCTGAACCAGTGTTGATTAGATCGTTGAAATCATCTGAGTGAAGTAACCTCGGTTCGTGTTTTGTCTTGTATGCAAAATATTGCAAATTGTGGTTAACAGCTGTTCTGTTTAATTGAGGTGAATTACATAGAACGGTTGGGAAGTATACAAATTCAGATGAAAAACTATTGGATCAATACATAAGTAGGTCTAGGGCAAGTTTTCTGTTCCTAAGGCTGGCCACACTGCATCAGAAATAATCGGTCGATCAAGATGTTTGACCGATATTAACATCGGTCGAACCCTTTGTGGGTTTCTTGGAAAATATCGTTCATGGAAGATAGAAATCCACAATCGGTCGATTTTTTGACCAACTATAATTCAACCGTTGCATAAAAAAAAATATAAATAAATAAATAAATAAATAAATAAATAAAAACCTTTACCACTTTACAACCTTATAAATACCAACCTCAAACAAACTTCTAAACACACAATTTCTATCAATACTTTCAAACACATTCTTTTAATTATGTCTTACGAGCTATTATTTGGTTCTTCGTCTTCCGACGATGATGAAGTTATGAGTGAGTTTACGGAGTTTTTGGAGTTTGCTTGGAATGCTTACCAAGCATCACAGCCAAAAGTTCCACGAAGGTACATACATAGGGATCATTCGGGTCCTCATAATCGTTTAGTGGCGGCATACTTCTCTGAAAACCCGCAGTTCGACGAAAGAACATTCTCTCGGCGATTCCGAATGAGCCGAGAACTTTTCACACAAATTGTTCAAGAGGTAACCGATTATTCTCCTTATTTTCAACAAACTCCTGCTTGTAGGGGCATGCCTGGTATTAGCTCATTGGTCAAGTGTAATGCGGCCATTCGTCAATTGGGATACGCGGCCGTTCCTGATTCTCTTGACGAGAATCAAGCAGTGGCTGCAACAACATCCCGTGAATGTCTTCGTAAGTTTTGCAATGTTATCATGGAGTTATATGGTGTTGAGTGTTTGCGTCGCGGTTGGTGTTTACAGTATAGCACTACATCTGTGCATTCTTTTTATATTAGATTACAAGTGTCATTTGTTGGTGATTTTAGTGTCATCACTTATATTTTGTGTAATTGTCATTTACTTGAGATCAAGAGCTTAGTCAGGTATAGCTTATAGTCGAGTTACGAGGTGCGGAGTCCACACTCGTTCTAGCTAGCTTGATGCCGCCATAACTAAGTGCGAGGTCAAGGGGCTGCGTCCCCTTGCCGGGTCAAGGAGCAGAGCCCCTTGTTGGGGTCTCGCTTTTCCCTCCAACCGTTTTTTCCCACCAAAAGACACACATTTTCCCAACATGTGTGACTTTTTTCACCAACTGCTTTTTAACCGAATTTAACTATCGGTTATTTCTTCCAAACAGAACGAACATAACAACTTTCAGTGTTTTGCTTTGTTTTCTCGTGCCTTAAAAAAGTGCGATTTTGAATTATCCAATTGAGGATTTCGTGATACTCGAGTCATGTAGGGTCGAAATACTTTAATCTGAAAGTGATCTCTACACGATTCAGAGAATATATCATGATTGTTTTATTATTAACACTCACACGCACACCCAAATTCTAACATAATTTGATCAAGAAATAAAAGCTGAGTGCCATATGTATGTTATATTATGTAACATTAAAAAAAAACCATAAATGTTTCCTATAAAATGATAAAATGGCTAAGACCCAATCCATCATCACTCCAAACAAATTTTTTGTTTCAATCCAAAAGTGAACTTAATTGTTATTTTTTTGTTAAAATAGAATGTAAATTATATGAAGTTTAAATTTAAGTAAAAGCTACACTTTTTTTAAATATGCTCTTACTCTTTGCATTACATATTAAAAAGGTAAAGTATTTGTTTACCATTTGTTTACATTATTCTAACAAGCTCACCATCTACCAGCAGGTGAATTCTTTTTGTATCATTTGCTACATGTGCATGCATCATACAACATTGTTTGCCTTCTACAGTTCCAGTATCAGGTCTACACAAAAAGTTAGCAGTAATGAGTCACATATGACATATAGTTATGTTAGTATCATATTGTTTTGCTTTCTATGATTCTATCGTAAAATGCTTGTTGCTCATGCAGTCCTCCTACACCCTGACCAAAAGATTTTTAATAAAATAAGAAAGAACAATAAAAAAATTCAAAAGGACGACGAAAAGGCCTTGATACCAGCTGCGCGTTGGTTGTGTTGGTTGGATAGTTATAAATTAGAAACCACCACTAGTTCTGATTTTACACACAGATTGTAAATTAATTTAAAAAGTCACTAGGTTTTTCTGTGGCATCAATTCATAAAAAGTGTTTGTTACATTTTATATAGCGAAAATTACTTAGATGCCCAAACAGTATCCTGCAGTGCCCGTACTTTTCAACCTTTTACAAAACTAACCAACAATGTCGTGTAAATATATACCCTACATACCCGACATTAACGTGTCGAATTGTTATTGTACGAAGATCAAATAAATAAAAAAAAAAACCTAGCCTATGTCGCTTACATTTCTACACGACATTACCCCATGGTACACAACATCACTAAATTGTTTCTTGACTTTCATAGTGAAAATTAAAAAACTTACAAAAATCACCCTTTAACTTTTTGATAATTACAACTTTTTATATAACAAACTTTATTCGTCAAATATTTAGTAAATATCTATCGAATTCTTTAATGAAAAAAAATATCATTGCGAAGAGCTCTAAATTATGAACAAAACAAGCCCAATATTGACATGCTTTTGACGTACGTACGATTTTATAAAAAATGTTGAAGTTTGATATAAATATAATTTAAAAAAAAGAAAAAAAAAAAACTTTTAAAACACTCTTAAACCACAGGGGTCAAAGACGTACAAAATTCTATAAAATAGGAATCTCGTTTAGAAATAAAAAGGTAAAATTTATAAACTAAAAACGGTATCCTTTTTAATCATAAAACAAAAAATGACAACTTTTTTTTATATAAACCAAAAAAAATTATTCATAAATAATTAACAACATTACATATGAAATATAGAACGTAAACGTACGAATTAAAAATATAAACATTCATAAACTTTTTATAAGCTTTTTATTGAACTAGACACGATTAGCCCTCGGTTGAAACGTACGAAATAAAAACGTAAACATTCATAAACTTTTTATTTCGTACATTAACGATTTATATTCGCTAAACGGATACGGTTTTTAATTTATGAATGTTTATGTTTTTATTTCTAAACGATATTCCTATTTTATAGAATATTGTATGTCTTTGGGTCCTGTGGTTTAAGAGTGTGTTTTGTTTTATTTTTTTTTTATTTTTTTATTTTTTATTTTTTTTTAAATAAATATATTTATATCAAACTTCAACATTTTTTATAAAATCGTACGTATGTCAAAAGCATGTCAATATTGGGCTTGTTTTGTTCGTAATTTAGAGCTCTTTGCAATGATATTTTTTTCATTAAAGAATTCGATAGATATTTACTAAATATTTAACGAATAAAGTTTGTTATATAAAAAAGTTGTAATTATCAAAAAGTTAAAGGGTGGTTTTTGTAAGTTTTTTAATTTTCACCTTGAAAGTCAAGAAACAATTTAGTGATATCCTGTACTATATGGTAATGTCGTGTATAAATGTACCCGACATAGGCTAGGTTTTTTTTTTTGATTTGATCTTCGTCCAATAAGAATTCGACACGTTAATGTTGGGCATGTAGGGTATATATTTACACGACATTGTTGGGTAGTTTTGTAAAGGGTTGGAAAGTACGGGCACTGCAAGACACTTCCCTTTATGTTTGGGCATCTAAGTAATTTTCGCTTTTATATATCTGCTGTCAATAGAAAAAATAACTTTTTGAATTTGAATTCAATTTTGAGTAGTAAATATGTTATGCCTTAGATGTTTAGTTTTCGTGCACTTACATTCTGCATCTGATTTGATCCAGCATTCTCTTTTACATTTACTTACAGATTCAGCTTTTTCCTGTGTCGTGTTGGTTTTCTGGAATAGCTCCCAAAGTGATTCTCTATGCTCCTTCATGATAGTTGTTTTTGGCCCTCCAACTTCTGAACCGAAGACTTCATGCTTAAGTGGATCAATTATTGCTTCGTGTTCATTATTTGCGACCTCTTCTAGAATTTTGCTACCACCTCTAGTTGCACCCACATTTCTTCTTTTTCTGGCACAGGTCAAGAGTTCGTCTTCTGTATCAGTTTCTTCTTTCATCATTTTCTCAACATACGTGCCAAAGTTTGGTGTTGCTAGATCAGTGACAAGTAGATCTGCATCGAGAGCTTGTATCTTTTGAAATCCATCAAAAAGTTCACCATCAGCACTTGCTGAATTTATGCATGTAAATGAGTTTGGGAGCTGGTTGTCTCTTTGGGCTTTGCCAGATGACTTGACAGAATAGCATGATGGCCGTTCTGTAAGACACACAAATTAAATGATACAGGAATGAGTTATAAATCTGACAAATATTTTCTTAAGAGAGGTGGACAAGTTGCAAAACTTACCTGAAGCAAACTCTTTCTTGTCGGTCTGCTTGAACTTGTTATGCAATTGTCCTAGAATACTAATATACTTACAAATTTTATACAAATAAAAGCACACCTTCATAGTTTTGGGCAGAAGGCTTAACGCATGATCACTTCTTTAATATGAATCAAGAAAGAATATAAAGCTACCTAGCTAGCTTATGGAAGCTGATGAGTTTTTCTGACTATTTATAGATGTTTTGAAGGTCTGGTTCTTGGCAGAGTAATAGCCAAGTAGTTGAAATAATAACGATTTGACTAGATATTTGTGAAGACATATACAGTAATATCTGCAGTAGTTTTTTGGACCAAGATACAAGCTGATACCATGTGTCACAATGGTCTCTAAGACTAGAAGTAGTGGTAGCAACTCACTCAGCGCCACCTCAGCTTTCTCTCTCCTCTTTACCACTCACTCCCACTCACTTTTATAAAAATATACCCCACTAAATACCCCACACACATTCACAAACCAAATATTTAATTATAAAAATCCCACTGTTATTCGTTTCTCTGCTTGGTGAGTAACTCACCATCCAGTGACTTTTTTTTGCCCCACTCACGAGCAACTCATGCATGCGAAATGGAACTCACCCCGTGAGTTACTCACGCTCACTCACTTGTTCACTCCGTTTAGCCTAAGGTAACGATTTTTCTACATTGTCGGTAATTAAGTTTGTGGTTAATTGCAGCATGTAACATGTACTTATATCTTCACTGCAATTTCACACCTTAGTTATGAATTGTGTTGATGTATGTATTTATTTGTTGATTTCGAGCTTTTCAGTAGAGTGCTATGTATTTAATTTGCCACGTTTTTCACTTGAAGTAATCTCTGCCTTTGTTATAATATATCAGTAGCCATAAAGCTCTGTCCTTTGCTATTTATAGTTTCCGATCACATATATGGCTGTGTTCGAATTTCTCAAATACTATATATGGTACCTGAATAGTGTTGGGATTTATAAAGCATGTTAACCATTAACACTACGAGTACGCAGCGGATAATGAATCTAGTTTAGTAATTATGATTAACACATATAATAAACAAATTAAGGTAAAAAGGAAACAAGAAAACTAACCCTCGAAGCAACAGCAAATGAAACTAGTGATTAAAACAATCACCTCTAACGAATGCACACACTACACGTCAAACGAAGCACGTTAGGATGCTAGTGCTTGCTTCACGATATATCACCACGAAAAACAAATGTTTGATATTATTTATACAATCGAACTAATATATAATATCAGTTGATTGAATATCAAAAGAGGGAATAAAGCAACTATTGGATTCTAGTGGTTTTGCTTTGCTTTTGTAGCATATGAGTGAACAACAGGAAAAGACAAAACAAGTTATGCAATTGTGAATTATGTCGTATGAGATTGTTATGATCGTATGTGAGGCTAAGGGGTGTTTATATAGCACCCCAACTTGTCCAACAAGTCATTTTATTCACCTCCTTTAGTTAGCCAAAAACGACACATAGCCCCCTCCCAGATCCTTACATGACTAGCCAATTTGGAGGGAGGTCCGGGAGTTTCGTTTTTCGACGTTCAAGTCTCTCTCTTTTATATTTAACGTATATTAGTTAGTTATTGCGTCTAACGGTAAACTAAAAATCGTTAAATAATTATTTCGTGAAGCATATTATACATTTAATAAATATAAAACATATATATATTAAATATATAATAAACATGTTCTTCGTGTATACGTGTGTGCCCCGATAGGCTCACACACCTTTAGTCGTATTAGGTTAATTCAACTCTCACATTCCAACAGCTCCCACTTGGGAGTTGGAGTAGCAGATAGCACAATTACCAACGACGGAAACGTCTAGCAACGCTCTCACTCGCTATTTAAACTAAAGGTGTCTGAGATATAGTTTCATAAATCATTCTCAGTAGCATGGTTATTTATGTCTTGCTTTCATCATCCTTTGTTATAGATACCGTTAAACCACGGATATGGATCCTAACTCATTCCATATAGTTTAACCATTTTGATTCTTGTTATAAAATTTAATTAGATATACCAAATGTAATCAAAAATCATCTTGCATTACCCTTTGGGTTCGGCCGAACAATTATCTGATTAATTCTGGAGAGGGCCCATGGTATCTTTCTGTACATATCAAGTGGAGTAACAAATCCTTTGTTGACTACAAGTGTTGTGGATGCTGCTTCACATCACTCCGAAACATTGCTTTTATAACTACCTTATTCAGGACAGCGTTTTGCATATAATTACAAAAGTGATATCTACACATAACAGAACTTGCTTGTATCTCATGTCTAAGGATGACTTAACAAACCATTTTAACATTTTACTCATGACAAGGATCCAAAAGTAAATGTTTGAAAGTTGGGGAATCCAATATGCATCTCTTGTGAATACATATGAGTTTGGCTGGAACAATCCACATTCACATAGAATATAACCAACACTCACATTTGCCTTGCATAACAATATTCCCATGTTGTTAACCGACAATGGACATATTTAGAATGATAGATCATTTCATGGATTAAACATGCAAATATGGAATAACAGGTTATATGAACAAAATAACAAATACCTCATATCTTTATTTATCAGAAAATACAACTGTCTTACAATTTCAAATTATTCAAATACTAATTAACACACAGATTTACATGAGACTACTAGCTGGTATCAAACCAATATTCCTAGTATATTTAGAATGCTTAGGATATGCTAAATCCTTTGTAAGGGATCAGCTAGATTGTCATCTGTGTGAACTTTTAATAACTTCACGTCACCCATCTCAATGGTTTCTCGAAGATAATGAACTTTTGCGCGGTAATGTCTAGCACCCTTGGTGATTCCACTTTCATTAGCTATAGTAATGGCTCTTGTATTATCATAATACATATTTATGGGTTCTTCAATTGTGGGAACAATGCCAAGCCCAGAAATGAATTTTCGAATCCATACAGCCTCTTTAGATGCATCATACGCAGCTATATACTCAGCTTCTGTAGATGAAGTTGCAGAAATTCTCTGCTTTGTGCTTTTCCAGTCAACAACACCTCCATTTAAAACGAATACATATCCAGTTTGAGATTTTAGGTCATCAGATATCCAACATCAGCGTAGCAAGAAACCCTGAGCTCTCGTTTCATATCACCTCCATAAACCAGAAACATATCCTTAGTATTGCGTAAATACTTAATAATATTCTTAACAGCAGTCCAGTGAAGTTCACATGGATTCAGTTGAAAATGGCTTGTCATGTTCTGAGCGAACGCAACATCAAGACGAGTACATCTCACAGGATACATAATTGATCCTATAGCCGAGGCGTAGGGAACTCTTTGCATGCGCTATTTTTCAGCAGGTGTCTCAGCACCTTGTGATTTACTCAATTTAGGCTCATCTTGCATTGGGATAGTTCCTCGTGTGGAATTCTCCATGAAATATCTTTTCAAGATTTTAGCAATGTAAGCACTTTGACACAAACCAATTAACCGTCTTGATCTATCTCGATAGATCTTGATTCCAAGAATATATGCAGCTTCTCCTAGATCTATCATGGAAAAATATTTTCCAAGATAGGATTTTACATCTTTTAACATTGGAATGTTGTTTCCCATGAGTAATATGTCATCGACATATAGAATTAGGAAAGTGGCATAACTCCCACTAGCTTTCTGATATACACATGGCTCATCTTGATTCCGAGTGAAACCGAATTTCTTAATCTCATCATCAAAACGTTTATTCCATTGCCTAGATGCTTGCTTAAGTCCATAAATGAAACCCTTGAGCTTGCATACTCGGTTAGGATATTTCGGATTAACAAAACCTTCAGGTTGCACCATATAGACTTCTTCGGAAAGATGTTCATTGAGGAAGGTGATTTTGACATTCATTTGCCAAATCTCATAGTCATAGAATGCAGCTATGGCTATGAGAATCCTTATAGCTCTAATGTCTGCAACAGGAGAAAATGTCTCTTCATAATCAACCCCGTTGGTTTGAGTGAAGCATTTTGCAATGAGACGAGCTTTAAAGGTGTGTACTGCACCATCCATGTCAGTCTTCTTTTGGAAGAGCCATTTGCTACCAACGGTTTTACCATTAGGAGGAAGATCAACTAAGTCCCAGACTTCGTTGTCTTTCATAGATTGCATTTCCACATTCATCGCATCAAGCCATTTCTTGGATTCAGGATCCAACAATGCAGCTTTATAGTTATTGGGTTCACCAAGATCCCCCAACTCATGCTCCTCAGCATCAACGTATAAACACATTTGATCTGGGGCACGACGTATTCTAGTGGACTTACGAATGGGATTGATATCACTTTGAGGTTTATCAATTTCTTGATTATCCTCATTATGACCTAAGCTAGTGTCTACAGAAGGATTTGTATCTTCTTCTTGAATAATTTCAAGATCTTCTAGACTCCCACTTGCTTCATGATCCAAGAGATTTTTCTCAAAGAATTCAGCATTCCGAGCAACAAATATTTTGTTCTCGGATGGAAGGTAAAAAGAATATCCCATTGTTTCCTTTGGGTATCCTACGAAGATACACTAAATAGATCTGGGTTCCAGTTTGTCAGGTTTGGTAAGTGTATCACGCTTAACAAGTGCCTCACAACCCCAGACTTTTAAGTAAGACAACCTATTCCATACCTCGTATGGTGTCTTATCAACCTTCTTAGTTGGAACCATGTTGAGTGTTGGTCCACAAATTGTATATGGATCACTAAGTAGTTTTGAATACCTAGTAGATGGTTAGGATAAATCCGAACCAATCTAAGTGAGAAACCCTAAGTGATTGTTAATGTTAATGCGGAATCTTAACAAGAACAATTAAGAACACAAGCAGGGATATCACTAACTTCGTATATTGATATTCACTATTATCAATTCGTACAACTCACACACATTCACTAACAAACTTTAGGGATCCTTTTATAACACAAGGAAACCCTAGACGACACAGAAGATATACACAAATCTTCTATAAAGATACATACACGCATTGTATCTTTTCCTAATATAACTCTAACAAACTTTCCTATCTTCACGACCAGACCAGACTTAATAAGTCAACCAGACTTAACATGTACTACCAGACTTAACTTTACATAACCAGACCTAAATCACAAACAGACCTAACTTAGTAAACTACCAGACCTAAGTAGTCTGCTCTTGATATGTATCATAATTCCCAACAATCCTCCCCTAACTTGATCTTCATGCTTCATGAACTTCAAGTTCTTCTGATTTAGCCTTCTGAGGATTGAATCTTGAACACTTTGAAATGTATTTAGGTCTTGTTCCTTACTAGCAGCTTGAATCTTGATAAGCTCTTCTGATATGGTCTTTGCAGCAACAATGACTATATGTACATCAATTCATATTAAGTTTCATATCTATTCTCATCACTTCCAAGTGTGTTAACACCTGTGAGAGGTGAATCATTGAAATTTAATGGATTTGATGTCTCTTTACCAATAGCCATAACTACTGGAGTAGCCAAATGTTTTGGTGTGTAAGACCATGGTACACTGATAACCATATGATTTTAAGCAAATCATCAGCTTATCAACGGATTTGTTAAGTCTTTACCAAAAGCCGTTTGCTTCTGGACTAGTCAATTCTTTGATGGAAAAGCACCTCATCATGGTGAATTGATTACCATTTATGGTTTTCCACAGCCTTTACCACAAGCCATAACCTTGTGGGCTAGCCAACTCTTCACTTATCTTAGATATGGTGAGTTGAGTACCATACAATTTTTGGCAAATTGTCAGCCATAAACGGATTTGAGCAATCTTTACCTGTTAGCCGTTTGCTCAGGATTAGCCAGTCCTTGTGTTGATGAGACAAGGTGGACTGATAACCTTTTGATGTGTTAGTGCAAAGCACCTCCACCAAGTGAGAAGTTCCAATAATCTCACTCAACAACTTGTGAAAATTCTTTCAAACACCCTTAGGCTACATCCTTCAAAGACTGCTTCTTAATCAAATCCAATAACATCTCATATCCTTCATCCTTTTTACTAGCATACAACTTTTTGTTCATCATTTCCTTGCAGACACTTGATGATAAAGGATATTCCACCTCTGCAAGCATATAAATATCAACATTTTTTAATGACACACAATGTACCTTGCAGGTATGAAAGTATCTCCAGCTGACAATGTTCTGTTCTTCAGGAAGTTTCCACACTATATCAGACTCAGTTGGAGGCTCAAACATCACCTTCAAATTTCCCCAGAAGACTCTTTCAAATTCATCTTCAGGAGGATGATCTCCATATTTAATATTCACCAACTGATAAAGTTCTTGAAGATCCTCCCTATTCACATCAATCAAAATGCCAGCAAAATTCATATAAACAATGTCAGAATTATCTTCCCTTATTATTTGATATGCAGCCCTTCCACCAGTCATGATAAGTTGATACTTGACAACCTTAGTAGGTTCCTTAGTGCTTTCAATAGTCCCCATTGTGGCTCCTTCAGATGAAGGTTCTTCATCTAATTCCTCTTCAACAACTACTTTCTTGGATTTACTCTTCCTTTCCAAACCTTTTCTTCTTTGAAACACAATAGGCTTAATCACTTCATCTTGCACTTCTTCTGTTGACTTACCAGCTTCAGGTTGTGTATCAATCACTTTATCAGGTTCAATGACTAGTTCAGTCTCTTTAGCCTTTCTACCTTGAAAGCAATATTTCTGCACATCATCATAATCAGTAGCTTTGTAACCTTGATCTCTCTCAAATGCCTTGAGATATGCTACTTGTATTTCTTCATATGACTTCTTTTTCATCTGATCCAAAGAGAGATGCATTTGATTCTTAAGATACATCTTCATATCATACTTCTTTTCTGCCATAGACATCTTCTTAGGAATCTTAGATTTCTGATGAAGCTTGAACTTTTCCAAGAATCCACCCAATGTATCATCATTACTCCTTGCATTAATGAAGTCAGCTAACTGTTTGGCTCGTTCATCAGCAGTTAAACCGTCAATAGTTAGCAGCTCTTCATACTTTGCTCTCACTTCATCATCAACATTGAGTAGTTTTGTAAAATCATCAGATTCTTCAGCCAACTGTCTTGCATAGACTGCATCTAACATCTTTTGTCTTTCTTCATCAGCAATATCTTGAGCCTTAATCCTCTCAATTTCAGCCTCAGATGCAAGTTCTTCTCTTGTTTTTCTCTTAGACATCTTTGGCAATGAAGTTTCTTCCATGACCTGCTTTCCCTTTCTTAGTGCAGATTGTTGTTCTTCATTACCAGAACTAAGTTCATTACCAGACTTTCCACCAGACTTCTTTTCACCAGACTTTTCACCAGACTTTTCATCAGATATAGTCCCAAACTTTTCAACTTCTTCCTCAACAGACAAAATTAACCTTCTTCTTTTCCTATCCTGTTTGATTTTGCCCATTGATTGAGCCAAAGTCTCTGCAACTTCCAATGTCTCTGGACTAATTGTGGTGACATTATCTTGAACAAGTGGTTCTTGAACTGGTGTTTGAAGAATATTTTTTTTTCTTGAATATTTTCTTGTTCTTCCTCCAAATTCCTCCCCTGTTTGGAAGAATTTTCAGCTTCATCTTCCTCATCATCAAAAGAGACACCCTTTTTCTTCATTGCTACTCCCATTTTCTTTACTTTCTTCACCAAAGTCACATAAGCTTTTCTGAGTGCCTCATTAGTCTTTTCCAGTATGTCAATCTTCTTTTGTAGTTGAGGAACAATGACAAGGAGATCTTCCACAGTTATGGGATTATGTGCCTCCTCCATTTCAGGACTTGGAACATGTGGTTGTGGAGGTGAAGATTGTTGGACGGGTGTAGATGATCTTTCAACTGATGGTGAGGGACCTGGTTGAGGTGATGGAATTGGAGAAGACCTAGGTGTAGCAGACCTAGATGAGGCTTGGTCTTGAGCTTCATCAGGGTTCACTTGTGCAGCTCCAGAAGTACCTGCATTGTTAGTACCAAGCATAGCAGCAAGCAAAGGTTTGTCTGTCCCTTGAAAACTCCTTTTTAGATTTGCAAAGAGTTTAGAAGTAAAGGCCACACTGATGTAAGGCACTTTATCCCTAGTTTCAAAATTCAAGATCATTTGCAAAAATCTTGGATACATTAAAAATTTTGGGTTCTTAGCATTTTTCACCATTTCTTCAAAAATTAATTTTGAAAAGTTAAATTTCCTTCCAGATGATAAACAGACCAATGCAGAAGCAATTCTGCTTCCAAATTGATCCCATCCACCACTTTTGGGACTTAAGCTCTGAAGTAAATGATGTACTAAGAACCTCCACTGAGGTGAAAAATGACTTTTCCAAAAGGTAAAGCTTCCATCTGTGGGGTACCCAATGCTATTCAAACCCTCAAAAATATCCTCATTAGACAAATCAAATTCTCCTAAAGCATCATCCAATTTGAGACTGTCCCTAATGGATGCTTCAGAAATGGTAAAACCATTTTTGTCTATGACAACTCTTAAGCATGGTGTCCCATCATCAAGAGTCTCAGAGGTAACCGACCTCCAGAACTGCTTGACAAGGGACTGATAAATAGTAGGATTATGAGTTAAAGAATAACAAATATAAGAACCTTTTAGAAAATCCACAATCTGCTCAAAACCTGCACTTTGATCAGGCTTCTTCAAGAACCCGACTTGATTATGTTTGTCCACAAACTTGAGATTAGCCATGGATGAGTTAATGAGTTAGGTCTGGTTGACAAGAGAGGTAGGGTTTTGAAAAATATTTGCGTAGAAACAGAGTCGTGAGTAATAAAGATTATTTAAATATGGAAGCAAATAAAGAATAAAAGAAGATAAATAATATCAAATTTTAAGCTTATATACTTCATAAATATCTTGTTTTACCGAAAATAGTGCAACGGTAATATATTAGTAAAATCTTTAGTTACTCTGACCAGATCTAACGGTCATAAAATTAACACTACCCGACCTAAAAAGTCAACCAGGCCGAATCATACACTTACCAGACCTAACCAAGAGAGTGAATTTACATACTTACTATAGCGAATGCAAAGCTTTGTAACACCTCATTCCACTCTTTTCTGCAAGAATTAGTTGAAAGAACAAGAAACAGGAGACAAAAACCAATTTTTGCAAGACACATGAGCTACCAGATTTAACACTTAAGGGTACCTGATTTAAAACATTCAAAAACTTGTACATTTGCCTCCCCTTAAATGTACATTACCTCCCCTTAAGTATAATTTTTTTTTTTTTTTTTTTTTTTTTTTTTTTTTTTTTACTAATAAATACTTAACCAAAATAAAAACGAAGGTCAACTTTCCAAAAACACAATTAATAACTCTTTCCCTGCAAGTATTAACTCATACACCAACCAAGCATTAAAAGACTTTAAACCTTGATTTTCCCTATAAAACCACCCATAGTTTTATCACAAATACCATCACAAACCAGAAGAAAACCTTACAAGCATAATGGATTCATCCAACTTAAACACCATAGAGATTTCATCCGATTCCTGGGATCCAAATGACTCATCCTCTGATACATCCTCAGGAGGATGGGGTGGATACTTCCCACCAGGGTATTCATCCATCACAAGAAGCAAGACATTGAGAGAAGCAACTCTGAAACAATGGCTAGCTGCTTATGATCTGTCTGAAAAGGAACCAGACAATGAAACACCAAAAACTTCAAGACCAACTCCTCCTTCTGATGTAGATGATAAAAGTGCCAAAGAAGAAGACCCCTCCAAGAATGATGAAGAGACCTTTCCTTCGAAGACTGTGCCTTCCCTGAGTAGTGCTTCTGTGCCACGTCCTCCACCAAGCAGTGTGATTCTTGCACTTCCATGCCCAAAAGCATGGAATCAATTTGGTGGCAGAGGAGCCAAGAAGACCATTCCTGACTTCATGGGTAAAGGGAAGCAGAAGGTGTAGGTTGTGATGTTTAGCTGGTTTGGGTTAAATCTTTTGTCTTAAGAAGCTTTGTAATTTGCATCCTAGAATGCAATTTCTTGTTATTAAATAAAAAGCTCTTTGGTTCTGATGTTTTAATTTTCCACATATGAATAACTTGCAAATAGAAAAGAGCTAACAACTGCAAAACAAAGTTAAGCACAAAATACCAAACACACATACTATAGAAGACAAAATAAGTACTGAAAATAAGAATAACCAAGAAGAATAGCAGGATAAGAAACAAACAAATATACAAACTATACAGAGTTAAGAAGGAAGATCAGTTTTTCTTAACAACCCAAGCCTGAGTGGGCTTGTGTCCTTCCTGTGGAGCAATATACTTATAGGTCTTGTATGAACTTGCTCCAGTGAAACCATGTTTGGACTTATAGGTAAATTCATTTTTAAATGGATTCCAAGTCCAGCAATCAGAGAAATTATCAGTAGAACCCCTAGTTGTTTGTGTCCTTACAGGTGAATGAGCTTTGTAAAAATTATTTCTTTTAAAATTTTCATTCACCTGAGGTTTTTGAAAAGATTGCTTGGGTCTTACAAAACCAGTGTTCACATTGGGTCTCACAGAGTTTACATAACCAGTATTCACTTTAGGCCTCATAAAATTAACATTTTGCCTATTCATATTAAAGTTTCTGTAGCCAGACCCAAAATTTGGTCTACCAGAACTAACAAAAGAGTTAGGTCTGGTAGTGTTATTTAGTAGAACAGGTCTGGGGACAAACTGGTTAGCATGATTAACTCTACTAGCATTGTTCCAAACTGGTTTATTTAACCCTTGAACCTTATTAACATTCATTCTCTTTTGCTCAGCCTCTCTTTTCATTCTCTTTTCATGGAAGTCACAATCTCTTATTAAATGACTCAAACTTCCACACACAAAGCATCTTTTAGGAGCATAAGTGTAACTACTCCTACTTTCTCTGTGAACACTATTGCTTCTAGGTGACTCATTCAATTTAACAGATTCCCTAGGAGTTTTTATGTGATTGACACAACTAGGTTTAACTGTCTCAGCCTTTTGTTCAGTCACTAAAGGTTTAGTAACAACAGGTTCACACTTCTTAACACTCTTAGGTTCAGGATTCTCTTTTTCCTCACTGATTGACTCAGACTTAGAGTGATCAGAGGAACCATCAACAGATCCTTCAGAGTCATTGGATTGACAAGAAGAATATCTACTGGATTTGTCCTCTGAGGTAGTTGGTTCAGGCACTTGAGGACCTTTCTTACCATATACAAAGAGTGAATCATCCAACTCTTCTTTTTCAAGAGGAGTATAGTCATCACTCAAAGGTGGTGGTACTCCTTTAAAGTCACCAGTCTTAACAAACCTATTATACAAAGGCTTACCAGCATAGTCCTCTTCTTTAGTCTTAAATATATCCCTATTCTCATTTTCCTCATATCCTAAGCCACATTTTTTATTTGACTTAATTTGAGAATCCCAACACTTAAACAGGTTTTTATTTGAATTGTTCCATTGATCTACCCTTTTTCTCAGCTCATCCCTCTCCTTCTGAATTTTAAGCCCTAATTGTCTATACCTTTTAAGCTTCTCATCTTGTTCATATATCTTATTAGCTTGAAAGTATAGTTTTTCATTTAAAGCAGCATGTTGATTTTGAAGGGTGACCTTTTGTGCCTCTAAAGTTTTTACAGCATTTTTATGTGCTAATAAATTTACTTCAAGATCACCTATTTGTTCTTGCTGCTCATCACACAAAGCTTTAACATGATTATATGAGTCAGTACATAATTTAGAGCATAATGATACCTCATTACCAATGGCCATGAGAGCATGATCAGACTCCTCATTTACTCTTGGATGCTCACCCCAATTGACTCCTCCAGCTTCCATTGTCAGCAGGCTCATCTGATTCTTTTCCATCTTCCCATCTTCAACTCTTTTCTCATCAGCAGACTTCTTCTCTGGACAATCTCTTGAAAAATGCCCATGCTTGTGACAGTTGTAGCATTCAACAGTCCTTGTTGAAGTTGATAGTCCTACCATATTGCTTCTGAAATCGTTTGACCCTTAAAGCAACCATGGCAATGTGCCATTTTATATCCATCTCCTCAACTTCAGCATCATTAATTTGTTCAAGGTCTTCACTAATAAAGCTTTCATCTTCCGTTTGATTGGCAAAGAAAGAATGTATCACCTCATCAGTGAAACTTGAAGCAGACCTTTCACTTGAAGGAGTTTCATAGTTACCAGACCTAACACCAGATCTAACCTTGTAAGTACTGCTTTTGTTTTGAGATACAAAAGCAACATTTGATGAACTGGTTGAACCCTGAGTGTTGTTACTGATGTCCCTTTCAAACATCCTGAGATTATTGTATAGGTCATCAGGTGTCATAGAATCTACTTCCTCCTTAATCCTCATTGCCACAGATACATTGCCCCATTCTGATGGTAAAGATCTAAGGAATTTGTGATTTGCATCCTCATTCGAGACTGCTGCACCATGAACTTCCAATTGTGTTAACAGATGTTGAAATCTGTCATAGCCCTTCTCCAAACCTTCAGTCTTTGAAACACTAAATGTTTCAAATTGCTGTTTAAGAACAGCCTTTTGCATCTTTTTGGAGTTAGCATTACCTCCAAATCGTTTCTTGATAGCTTCCCACATCTCCTTAGCATCAAGAATGCCATGAAACCTTTGTAGATGTTCCTTAGGAATAGCCATAAGAAGCAAGGTTCTGGCCTTCTTTTCCTTCTCCACAGCCCTAATCTCCTCAGCAGATACTGGGGGCATTATTCTGAGTTGCCCATCATTCCCTTGTGAAATTCTTTTCTTAGAATTTCCCTTTTGAATCACCTTCCATACATCACTATCAATGTATTCCAGATAATGTTCCATCTCCATGGCCCATATATCATACTCTTCTTTCTTCAGAAGTGGAAGTTTTATGTTTGAGATTGTGGTTGTGGAAGGGATGGGTTGTTGTTGTGTTTGGGAGTTACTGGTTTCGGTTTTTCCTTCATCTTCATGGTTTGATTGCTCATCCTCACTGTTATGGATTGAGAAAGTTTCAGGCTTATCGAGTTCAGACATTGTGAAGGGTGATTTGAGTGAGAAATAGGTTTTAGTGTTCTACGAATTCAGAGTCTCTCCCTTGCTCTGATACCACTTGTTGGTCCACAAATTGTATATGGATCACTAAGTAGTTTTGAATACCTAGTAGATGGTTAGGATAAATCCGAACCAATCTAAGTGAGAAACCCTAAGTGATTGTTAATGTTAATGCGGAATCTTAACAAGAACAATTAAGAACACAAGCAGGGATATCACTAACTTCGTATATTGATATTCACTATTATCAATTCGTACAACTCACACACGTTTACTAACAAACTTTAGGGATCCTTTTATAACACAAGGAAACCCTAGACGACACAGAAGATATACACAAATCTTCTATAAAGATACATACACGCATTGTATCTTTTCCTAATATAACTCTAACAAACTTTCCTATCTTCACGACCAGACCAGACTTAATAAGTCAACCAGACTTAACATGTACTACCAGACTTAACTTTACATAACCAGACCTAAATCACAAACAGACCTAACTTAGTAAACTACCAGACCTAAGTAGTCTGCTCTTGATATGTATCATAATTCCCAACATTGAGAATGCGCGCAACAGACTCAAGGGCATAATCCCAAAAGGACTTTGGAAGAGTAGTTTGACTCATCATGGAGCGAACCATGTCTAGTACTGTTCGATTTCTCCTCTCAGATACACCATTATGTTGTGGCGTGTAAAGAGGAGTGCGATGGGCAATAATCCCATGCTCCTTAAGATGATCCAAAAACTCTTGACTCATATATTCACCTCCACGATCAGAACGAAGTGACTTAATGGTCTTCCCGAGTTGGTTTTCTACTCCTTTTGAAACACTTTAAATGTTTCAAATACTTCATGTTTATGTTTTAGCAGGTAAACATAACCATACCGATTATAGTCATCAGTAAAAGTGACGAAGTAGCTAGCTCCTTGTCTTGACACAGTTCTAAATGGGCCGCATACATTGGTATGTATTAGTCCGAGTAGATCCTTAGCCCTTTCCACTTGATGTGAATATGGTTTTCTTGCCATCTTACCAAACATGCAGGAAACACACTTTTCAAATGACTTGATGTCAGTTGAGTTGAGAAGTCCATCATGTTGCAACTTCTTCATGCATTTCTTGCTAATGTGTCCAAGACGACAATGCCACAAAAGAGTAGAGTCCAAGGTGAGATTGCCTCTTTTATTGCTAACAGCAAACATAGAACTATCATTTGTTATTGAACAAGACATATCGATTTCAAAAATACCATCCCTTGGGATAGCACTAAAATAAACAACATTATTCATAGAAACTGAAATTGTATTATTCAATTCAAAGCGGTTAATAAAACCATCGTCAAACAAATGTGAAACTGAAATAATTCCTCTAGTAATAGAGGGAACATAATGACAATTTTTCAAAACAACTACTAATCCACTAGGGAGACATAAATGATAACTTTCAATAGCTTCAACTCCTGCACGTTGACCATTGCCCATGTACATACTTAAAGCTCCTGGCTTCAGCTTCCTACTTCCCCTAAGACCCTGAGTAGTATTACAGATGTGAGTACCACAACCCGTGTCATAAACCCAAGATGTACTAGGAAAAGAATAGAGTTCTATGGTGAAAATACCTGAAGTGCCAGCTCCTTGAGATAGCTTCTTCTTTTTCAGCAACTCGGCGAGATACACGGGACAATTCCTTCTCCAATGACCTGTTTCACCACATTGGTGATAGGTCGCGTCCTTTGCAGGGTTATCCTTCTTGGGTGGTGGAGGTTTCTTGGGCTTGCAAGCATAAGATGGTTTATGCTCAGGAGCATAAGCCAACTTATACTTTCCATTCCCTTGTTTCCCCTTAGCAGCCTTGAACGGTTATTTACCTTGGTTTTTCTGGACCTTTCCTGCACGTATAGCATGAAGTGAAGGTGCAAAATCTTTCTTGGGTAGCGTTTGCTCATGTTGTTTAAGCATAGCATGTAATTCATTCACGGTCTTCCCCATGCTGTGCATATTATAGTTCTGCACAATGCTGTCATACTCCTTAGAGAGTCCAATCAAGATTAGGCCTACTCCAAGGTTCAAAGTGACGGGATGACCGAGACGCTCCAAGTTGTCAATGTAGCTCTTCATCTTTAGAACATATGAGCTTACAGATTGACCTTCTTCTTGCTTGCACGAGTGAAATTCCCTCGCGGTTTGAAGAAGTTCCTGTTCTGCCTGTTGAGCAAACATACTTTTCAACTCCTGTAGCATGTCATATGCACCAAGGTGAGTCAGATTTCGTTGGATTTCTAAGTCCATGGTCATAAGCATGAATGCAGCAATGTCCTTTGATCCCTTTACCCAAGCAGTGTGAGCTGCCAAAGCCTCAGGAGGGACTGGGTGTCCAAGAGTTGCAACAGGTGCAGCAGGAATAGGATGCTCCAAGTAATTTTCCTTATTTTCAGCAGACAGGATAATGCAAAGCTGGCAATACCAGTCAATGAAGTT
This sequence comes from Artemisia tridentata subsp. tridentata, assembly GCA_021014915.2. NCBI lineage: Eukaryota > Viridiplantae > Streptophyta > Magnoliopsida > Asterales > Asteraceae > Artemisia > Artemisia tridentata. The sequence goes on along the minus strand of CP139506.1, from coordinate 6,422,394 downwards.
AGGTCCATTGAGTTTTTGTTTCTTAAAGAAACTCCTGAGTACCAAATTATTTCCGACTGAGGTAGTCATCTACAATTAAAAAGTTCAAATAATTAGTATTTTCAATAATTAAATTCTCAATAGAATTAACTACCCAATTAATTACTAATTAAGACTAAGATCCAACTTGACCTCCCACTTATTACCAAAGGTCTGACCAATGTGTAAACAAGTGGGGCAAGAGGTAAGCGACGAGCGTTAATTGCATAAAATGCAACTCTTAGACTTATGAGACTGATCAAGACATTAGTAGGCAAGTAATAATGTCATGAGCATGTTTAGTCTCATCTTATGCCTCGGGTCCAAGGTCTGACCAAGCATACTCGAAATAAGTCAACCAAGCAAGAACGTGCAAAAATTGCCAAAAGTCTGACCAATGAAGAAAATTCGCCATGGGTTTGGAATGGCCCTAAGGTCTGACCAAAGAGGTCAAGCCAAAAACACGTGTTCTTGGTTGGCTGGCATAGACTTAAAATTTACACATAGGGTATACACATAAATGTGGTAAAATCGTGTACAAAGAAGCATGCAAAATAACTTTGTGACACTTATTTTAAAAACTTTTAGTAATGACACTGTAGTGATCATCATGGTTCACGGTAGCTCCAATCGAACTCGCAAGGAAGCAGAGGACCAGGTCAGCACAAAGCTTATGACCAGAAATCCTTTAGGTGTGACTGTGTGCACCGCCTTATACCCCCCTTATAGTTTGTTCTAGTGGGTGAGCCGTACTTCCCAAGTGTCCATAGCATCCAGTTTTTAATTTCATGAAAAACTTGTTTCAATATATTTAGGTCATTTAATTTTACAAAAACCAATTTTCCACGAATCAAATAGCAGGTCACAATTGAGCATGGTATTTAGGCGTGTAAATTAAGACCATATTAATGTCATGATTTCGATATGTATTATTCCATATTGCATGCAATTAGGTGTGTAAAACATATAATAATTATGCAAATAAGGAGTCAAATATATAAACAAAGACATTAATTAAACACATAAAATCCGAGTCCTCTAGCAAGTCTTCCCCAAATGGAGAACCATAAGACCCTCACTAGGCTTTCATCAAGTGTCTAGATCGCCACATGCATCATAAAAAAATGATTGCGTATGTCTTATAGCCGGAATTCACACATAAAATAATCATGGCAAACTAATTAATATTTAATATGCTATTTTATGTATCTAATTAACCATTAATTTTAATTCATTAGCTTCTAGGTATTTTTTATTAATTAATGACAAGTATTGCATGATAGTTGTAAAAAAAACAAAAAAAACAAAAAAAAACGAATAACTAAGTTAGATTTCATGCATCCTTTTCGTGTGTTTATTAAATCGTGTAACCCATAACCACCAAACGAGTTGACTCGTGATACCACTGTTGGGATTTATAAAGCATGTTAACCATTAACACTACGAGTACGCAACGGATAATGGATCTAGTTTAGCAATTATGATTAACACATATAATAAACAAATTAAGTTAAAAAGGAAACAAGAAAACTAACCCTCGAAGCAACAGCAAATGAAACTAGTGATTAAAATAATCACATCTAACGAATGCACACACTACACGTCAAACGAAGCATGTTAGGATGCTAGTGCTTGCTTCATGATATATCACCACGAAAAACAAATGTTTGATATTATTTATACAATCGAACTAATATATAATATCAGTTGATTGAATATCAAAAGAGGGAATAAAGCAACTATTGGATTCTAGTGGTTTTGCTTTGCTTTTAAGCGTATGAGAGAACAACAAGAAAAGACAAAACAAGTTATGCAATTTTGAATTATGTCGTATGGGATTGTTATGATCGTATGTCAACAATTAGGCCAAGGATTATTTATATAGCACCCCAACTTGTCCAATAAGTCATTTTATTCATCTCCTTTAGTTAGCCAAAAACGACACATTGCCCCCTCCTAGATCCTTCAATGACTAGCCACTTTGGAGGGAGGTCCGGGAGTTTCATTTTCTGACATCCAAGTCCATCTCTTTTATATTTAACGTATATTAGTTAGTTATTGCGTCTAACGGTAAACTAACAATCGTTAAATAATTATTTCGTGAAGCATATTATACATTTAATAAATATAAAACATATATATATTAAATATATAATAAACGCGTTCTTCCTGTATACGTGTGTGCCCCGATAGGCTCACACACCTTTAGTCGTATTAGGCTAATCCAACTCTCACATTCCAACAAATAGTGACGCTGTTAGAGAGTATTATAAAAACAACATGTCGCATAAAGCATAATGGTTAAAGGATGCTTGCCTTATCTTTACTTGTTTCATGGATTATCGAAATCGTAATCCTTGTTTAGTTTATCTCTCGATATGAAGCTCAACAGCCTATTAAACTCTATGCCGAGTGTTGGTTTTAGATAATTTGACATTCAAATAAATAAATAACCATAAAAATCAAAGCACACAATTCGCGGATGCAAGGATCATAATTAACATGTAATAAGTAATACCGAAAAATAAATAGGAAACGTACCTTTTTGATCTTAGCTAAACAAAGATCCAAACTTTCCTTCACTTTTCTTGAACTCACAAACCAAGATTGATTACTAAAGTAAGTAATCAACGAGCTCTCGAACACACGTACTATTACTCGACTAACGAATGATGCTAGTGATTGAACACGTATTAAACCAAAACTATATTTTGTTTAATAAAAGTAATTGACATACTTTTAAAAGTGATAATCGACTGAATAGTTTAATAAAGCAAATCCACTAGACTGTTGATGACAGTGATTTGATATTATACTAAATTAAATCGATAGTAGACAAAGCAAAGCAAAGACTTTATGGTGACCTTTTTTATGTCAGTCATATGCACACAAAAGTCTTTATATTTATAGTGAAATAGTAGCTTGTTCACCAAGTTGGTCGATTAGGGTTTTATTCCCCTAAGGGCCGATCGGCCTAAGCTAAGGTTTAGGGGTTCTAGATCCTTCTAATCCCCATATTTCACTAATAGTCCTTCCTCTATTTACTTAACGACCGTTAGTCAATTCGGTTAATTACTTAACGTCCGTTATGTATCATTTCGTGTCCAAATAATTAAAATACGTTAACTATTATATATATTAATTATTTACGTTAGTCATTCATATGTAAAGTGTGCAATCCCTCGCTCCCGAGTTCGAATCTAGTCATACACGATAATATTTTTCCATTAAAACTCTAACAGCTCCCACTTGGAAATCTATTAAAAGTGTAATGACATTGGTTAGCGTCTAGCAACACGCCAATGCCCCCAGAACAACTCGGGTGATGGTTCTCCTGGAAAAAACCATTCGATGATAAATCATCATAGGATCCTTTTGTTTCTAATACCACATTAATAAAGATATGGATCTTTAAACTCCTGACTAAGATATTCACCACCTCTATCGGATCGAAGAGCTTTAATCTTCTTTCCGAGTTGCAACTCTACTTCAGCTTTAAACACTTTGAATGTTTCAAACACCTCATGTTTATGTTTAAGAAAATAAACATAACCATAACGGCTGAAATCATCCGTGAAGGTTAGGAAGTAGCTAACACCTCTCTTTGACGTATGTCTAAGTGGTCCACACACATCAGTATGTATTAAACCAAGTAGATCATCAGCCTTTTCAATACGGTTATTAAAAGGTTTCTTGGTCATCTTCCCAGATATACAAGATTCGCACTTATCAAATGATTCATCATTGATATTTTCCAAAAGCCCATCGCGTTGCAGCTTTTGCATGCGAGTCTTGCCTATGTGGGCAAGTCGACAATGCCAAAGATAAGAAGAATCCAATACATTCTTGACTCTCTTATTGTGGATGCTATACATCGAATTATAATCACCATGTTCATTCATATCGATTTCAAAAACACCATTAACAGCAATCGCATTAAAATAAAAAAACACCATTTAATGAAACAAAAATCTTATTGCCAATAATAGTATGATGAAATCCCATGTCTAACAAACAAGCAAAAGAAATAACACCTCTAACAACAGATGATGAATAGTGACAATTATTTAAATTCAGTATCAAGCCCGAAGGCAAAACTAATTCAAATATTCCTATGGCTTCAACTGCTGCTTGTGCTCCATTGCCCACTTGCAGAAATTGCTCCCCATAGGCGAGTCTCTTTTGCACTCTAAATCCCTGTAGCGTATTACAAATGTGAATACCGCATCCAGTATCATATAACCAGGAATTTAATTTACGAGTTAGTGAAAATAATTCAATCATAAAGAAATTACCTGAAGTACTGGCTTGCCCAGTCTCACCCTTCAGCTTTTTCTGTCACAACTCCTCGAGATAAAGAGGACAATTCCTCTTCCAGTGTCTAGTCTCGTGGCAGTGATGACAACCTTGATCCTTCTTCTTGGGATTAGGCTTGTTCTTCTTAGGGGCCTTTTTAGGTTTAGGCTGATAGGCCAAAACTTGTTTACCTTTATCAGCAGCTTTGCCTTTCCCCTTATTCTGCGGTTTTGGTTTCTGAACCCTACCTCCACGTATTGCTAGTACTTGTGGAGTAGGAGCCTTATCCTTGCCCGGTAAACCCTTCTCGTAATCAACGAGCATTGCGAGTAACTCAGTTATAGTCTTCCCCGAGCAATGCATGTTGTAATTCTGAACAAAACCCTTAAAGTCCTTGTTAAGGGACCTATTGATTAAGTTCACATAAACATTGTCGGCTAACACATAACCCATAGTGTAGAGACGATCGATGTAATCTTTCATCAACAGCACATGATCTCGCACGGGTGCGCCTTCCTCTTGCCTACAGCTATGAAATTTATCGATCAGATCATAAAATTCAACAGCAAGAGGTACCTCATAGGTTTTCTGGAGTTCTTCAAGCATGTCTTTAGGAAAGTGATACTCAAATTGTTTTTGCAACTTAGGCACCATGCTATTAAGCATTAGGCATGCTACCTTATTATGCATATCGAACTCCTTTTGCCAGGCTGCTTTCACTTCATCAGATTCAGTTTCAGCAGGCTGCGTAGGGCAAGGCTTTGTCAAATAATCTAGCTTCTTAGTCACTCGCAGGACAAACCTCAAGGACCGATGCCAATCATTGAAATTGGGCCCAGTCAGTTTTTCCCTCTCAAAGTGAGCTTTGAAAGCGGAACAAGCAGATTGTGTGTCGGGTTGAGCCATTTCTACAGAAAAAGTTCAAATATTAGTATTTTTGACAATACACTTTTCAAGAAAAGAAAACTACACAGGAATTATAAAACATCCATTTAATTTTCTTGAAAACTAGGATCCAACTTTCCATAGTTCCACCACATCAGTTGATCTGCTAGCAGTGAAAGTACAAAAGATGGTAACTTGTCGTACAATAATCGCGAAACAATTTCCGACTCCTAAATTTATGGGAATTACATTTGCCAAACAATTTGCAATGTAAGCATGTTTCTTCCCATCTCATGCTTTAAGTCTCAAGGTCTCACTTATAACTTAATTAAGTCGTCTAATTTAGAAACATGTAAATTCACATAATTTTATTACACTCAGTTGATCTGCTGGCAATAAAAGCATGTAATTTACCTTGTCATTAATATCTGTGTCAAGGTCTCACTTACGCCAGATATTAACTTCAAGTGTCTTTTATAATTAGATAGCATGTGACTTAAATTTTATAGGGTATTTATTTTGATGTGACAATCAAAATATGTACAAAGAAGCATGCACTCATCTTTGTATCATAAGTTTTCAAAACCATTTTAATTACCAATTTGCTAAGAGTTAAATCAACAAAATTTTAATTGAGGCGTTGAGCAATTTACAACTTTGCCTTAAGATGCTTTGTACATATAATGGTGTACTTGGTAAGTCTAATTAGACGCACAGGCGAGCGGAGAGACAGAATGGAGTCTTTTTAAGGTCACAATTTAATGCGTACCAACCTTATACCCACTTTATACTTTGTCTAATTAGGTCCGCCGCTTCGACCATTTGTACAGTTGCATCAATCAATTAAAAGTTTTTGATTCTAAGTCTTATAAAAATTATGTAGTAAATTATTAAATTGCTAGTCTCGCCTGGGAGCAAATTACCGTGCGAAGCGAACCACTATCGGCACATAAGACTTGGCAATAAATAATTTACCACATCATAAAGTTTCATAGTTATTATGTCTATTTAATTTTTATACCAAAATTTACCCTTTTGTTTGCTTACAATTCATGAACAATTTAAACAAATAAGACAAGTAATTTCAACAGAATTAAATAAACACAAATAACGCATATAATCTTAACAATTAAATCATATAGCCACATGCAAACCTTTTGATAAATCCTATTAATAATCTATTTGTGTAATTATTATGTATATAATTAAGAAAACTCCCATTGGTTTTCGATCGCATTGTACTCAATGGGCCACAGACACCAACAATTGCCGCGTAAGTTTTAATAATTAAATACCACATAGCACATAATTGATTCATTAATTTAGTATATTAGGTCTTCCCTAATTCTAGATCTATCTAAAACATGTAGCACACAAAAAAACCCTAATCCGTGGTTTCTTTGCATGAAAAAATCATGGATCAAACAGGAACGTAACCCTTTATTCAAATAATCACATAAACACATGTTTCTAATTTAGGGTTACAAAACTAGCTTTTTATTAAAGAGGGTCGAACCCCCCCCCCCCCCCCCCCCAAAAAAAAAAATTATGATCGAATTTTTATTTTAGATCTAGTATAAAACCCTAAAAAAAATAATTCAACACATGAACATGTAAATCTAAACAAGATTTGATTTTAATTATGTGTTTCGATAATTACAATTACATGTTAAACGGCTCGTGATGTCACTGTTGGTTTTAGATAATTTGACATTCAAATAAATAAATAACCATAAACATCAAAGCACACAATTCGCGGAAGCAAGGATCATAATTAACATGTAATAAGTAATACCGAAAAATAAATAGGAAACGTACCTTTTTTATCTTAGCTAAACAAAGATCCAAACTTTCCTTCACTTTTCTTGAACTCACAAACCAAGATTGATTACTAAAGTAAGTAATCAACGAGCTCTCGAACACACGTACTATTACTCGACTAACGAATGATGCTAGTGATTGAACACGTATTAAACCAAAACTATATTTTGTTTAATAAAAGTAATCGACACACTTTTAAAAGTGATAATCGACTGAATAGTTTAATAAAGCAAATCCACTAGACTGTTGATGAAAGTGATTTGATATTATACTAAATTAAATCGATAGTAGACAAAGCAAAGCAAAGACTTTATGGTGACCTTTTTTTATGTCAGTCATATGCACACAAAAATCTTTATCTTTATAGTGAAATAGTAGCTTGTTCACCAAGTTGGTCGATTAGGGTTTTATTCCCCTAAGGGCCGATCGGCCTAAGCTAAGGTTTAGGGGTTCTAGATCCTTCTAATCCCCATATTTCACTAATAGTTCTTTCTCTATTTACTTAACGACCGTTAGTCAATTCGGTTAATTACTTAACGTCCGTTATGTATCATTTCGTGTTCAAATAATTAAAATACATAACTATTATATATATTAATTATTTACGTTAGTCATTCATACATAAAGTGTGCAATTCCTCGCTCCCGAGTTCGAATCTATTCATACACGATAATATTTTTCCATTAAAACTCTAACACCGAGTAATAACGACTTCTACTTGTGGCTGTGCCCTTGAAAAAAACCTCTCTTGTGATTTATGTGTCAGTTTCACTTGAAATAGTCAACATCAGGTATCCAACCACAAGTCAAGACTCAAGATAGGCAATCTCTAATCTATTCAATTCTATATACATGAAGAGGGTGATTGTTCATAACTATGTTCACCGTCTGCCATCTGCACGTGATGATTTCATAAATATTCATTCAGTTACTCACAATCCATACTTCCATTACATTAATAATTTCTCGGTGTCAATCTGTAAGTCATGTCATTTGGCCTCTCTGAAGATAATTTATGAAGATTGGCATGATTTCATTTGTCATTTTATCGTTTTGGCCTACTTCTATTACTTGTGTGGATCCACTTTTGGACATGTTGCTTTCACACACTTTATGAGCTTTATTACGTCTTAATTTCCTTTGTATTATATTTTTGATAAAGTAGATAAGTATCGCATGCATGTGTTGTTTTCTCATTCAAAGATATATGCGAAATTATAATCTACCACAATAATCTTTGTTTTGTATGCTAGCATATGGCTCTGTTGGCTTTGTAGCATCATGGGGTCAACTTTTCTTTGGCGTTTTTTAAATAGCAGGCCGGCCCTGGTACCAGGCGAGCTGGGTTCTTCTTAACTTATGAAACACGTAAACATAGTCGACAACTATGAACATGATTTTTATCTTCACATTTACATAAATATGTATATTCTCTCCCTTATTTCATATTCTTATGGATATAAACTATGACTTCAGTTTTTCGTGGTTATCGCTCATCATATTTGAAATATTAAATATTCTTATAGACACTCTTCAGCGTTCCACTATATCTAAATATCTAATCAAATATTAAATTTGAAATAATTTTACACATTTTGGGGACAAGGATACTGTTGTTCACTGTTCAGAGAGTATTGCTTGGCTGCAAGCGGTGTTCACTGTTCAGACATTAGCAGAGAAGGTAAACTTCTGAGCACTTAGCTATTTAACATTACTGTGAATCCATGGGTGACTATTCTGGACGCACTATATGATTCTGTTTTAGTCTATTTGATTGTTAAACAGATGTGCTTCTTAATGAGAATTCGAACCCTAAAACACTATATAAAACTGTACAAAGTGCAGCTTTAAAAATTGTCGTTTTTTAAAGTAACCTCATGTTGATTTTTGATCATGAAACCTTAGCATCAGAAGTTTAGGCCTGTATAATGTGTCACATACCCCTTATTGGTTCTCTGTATCTGATAAATGCATATATAGTTAGTTTAGACCATTGTGTATTATACAGTCAGGTAATATATGAAATATGATTATGAAACAAAAGGTAACCTTAAAACTAGTCAAGAATTATCAGAAAAGTACCTCGAAATGATATTGATAGAACTTAAAAGATAAATATGAGTTTTCATTATTATCATACTGATTGAAATTTGAGATTAGTGCTCATGTTTATGGTTTAATTAGTATCTGCATCGACATTTCCTTTATACAACATACTAGTAGTTTATAAAGAAAAGTTAGTTTCGGCATCAGATATTTTTGTTTAATACCTACGTAGACCCTCTATTTGCATGACACGTGTGTTTCTAGATCGATGCATGAGAATTGGATCCCGTACCACGTACCGACATAAACGTTAAAATGCTTTCATGGTACCTACCAACCCTAATGAATTCACTCAAATCCGTACAATTTGATGACGAACACTTAGACCATGTGTAGTGGTAATGGATGGAGAGTGGGGGTTGTTTGACATGTGGCATGTGGGGCTTTGTTGAAAAAGTGGTGTAGTAATGAGTGGGGCATTATTTGACACGTGGCAAAACCTTTATATCAAGATAAGGGACTAAAACCACAATTTATAAATATAAAGGGTTATATTAGAAGCTGAATAAAAACAAACTAAATTTTAAAGGGTCCACACACTATAATTTATGGTTGTCTTCTCCATAAAATGCAATGTATCACATTTCCTCCATTAAAAAGACAATTGCAACGTTCTATTTTTTTCGAAATAGCCAAAGTGTGGGGCGCTGTCAGAACAACAGATGGGTGGTTTTTTTGGGCAACAACGCCCCTGCGTATTTGTGAGTTGGGCGCTGTTGGTGCAACAACCGGGCAAACAAAGCCCCATTACACATAGTCTTATGAATTAGAATGCTGGAAAGTTATGAGATGATGTATCCTCCATCACTCAACCTTATGTCGATAACAATATGTGGCTGACTAAACGCTGTGATTATAGCAAGTAACGAACTAGTACAAAACAACCTTTTTGACTTTGGCCCATTTCATAATCCACTCCTAAATTTGGGCTCAGTTTGGACCATTACTTTTCATCATTGTTATATGGCAAATTAATCTATAAGATTTGAACATATATAGGGCCGGGTGTTCACGGGTAATATCCACATTGACCGAAAATAAAAAAAAAACTGAACCAAACCGAACTAAATATTCGGTTATCCGTTTGGATATGGTTTTTGCTATGAAAACCTAAAACCGAATTCATATAAATATATATTTTTTCTATGTATTAAAATGAAGAAAAAAAATCATTAAAACTCTTTCTTAGTATAAATATAACATTATTTAAGCTTGAAAAAAATTTGTGCTAAAAATATATATAACTAAAAGAAAAAATAATTAAGACTATGTAATTCGAGTTATTCAGTTTGGTTTAATCAAATTTAAATTTGGTTCGGTTCGGTTTGACTCAGAAAAAAATTTAACCGAATTAACCGAACCGAATAACCCGATAACCGAACCTATGGACACCCCTAGATGTGTTAGTATGTATTTATATAAACAAGGCTTTTTTTATTACATTTGTTCTGCACTGGGGCGCGGGGTTTAGATTTAGTTAAGGGACAGTTAAAATAATCGAAAGTAATAGTGGGATTGGTTTTTACAAAGCAAATGAAACACTAGGATTATTTTTGCCAACCACCAAACCATAGGGATTACTTTTTTCAGAACTATTTTTGCAACGTATGTAATCCTCAGGGACTATTCTTGCCATTTTCCTTGGCAAGTTACTGTTAGTTAACCGTAATTGCCCACTCCCAATCATTAGTATTTATACTCCGTAATGAAGAGTATATTTTTACAAAATTAGAGATAGAAAACAAGAGAATTTTTTCTCCAACTAAACGCAACCTAATTGTTGATATTTTTGTGACGGTTTTTTTTCTTTCTTGTCTAGATGTGAAATGTTTGTATAAGAAGCTTAAACAAGAGAAAAGCACCATAAATTAAAATTGATACTACACATGTTTTCGTGTGATGGTAATAACTAATAAGCATTTTGTCACTAGGTCATCTCGAAGGATTATGGTGTTGCATTTTCTATTTGAGTTGATTTAGAAATTGTGAAAAGAAACGTAGAAAAGCTCATTTTCTATTTTATAAAACTTTTTTTCTAAAATATGTGAATTTGCGTATACGTTTTGATCTCTCAATTTTGTTAAATATAAACGATCCAAGCTCGAGCTACGCTATGCTCGGCTCGATAAGTTTCCACTTTCCACTTCTAGTCACAACTCCTTGGTTAAGAGCATATCACGAATACCATTACACTATATAGCGCTTCAATGAAAATAAACCAAACAAGGTAAAAAGAAGTTACATAGTTAAAACTTAATACTCAATGAAAATAAACCGAACACATGTATATTCCATTGAGAAATTAAAACTTAACAAATGAAAGAAATTACATAAGTTTAGAAGTTGTTGTTTGCTATAGTTCTACAAGGGGTAAGAGAGTGATAAGAAGTAAGTCCATAACCTTTGATCCCGAAGTTTTGTCCTTGACGATTGAACATATCATCACCACACTGATCCATTTCTAACACAACCTTCGAGAAATAATCGACGTCGCATGGAAGCTCGAGTGGTCCATCACTTTGATACCCATACTCGAGTTCGGCTTCCTCAAGTAACTCTTTAAAGAGAGGATGACTAGCGTGTTTGGCTTTGATCACAAACCTTTGCTTTTCAGGACCAACATAGACCGAAAAACAACCTATAGGAGCAACATTATTTCCTTCTTTTGAATTTATATGAGACAATGATTTGATTTTCTTCAAGAACGATTGTTTGATTCTCGACGAGCCATTTTCATCGTCGCCGTCGTCTTTCTTACTACCAAATGATTTGCATCTTTCCCATGTCTTGGTAATCAATCCCTTCTTTCTTTTGCTTATGTTGAAATCCATTTCTTCTTAAGAACAAACTAAAAAATAACTCAAATGACGTGTGACCATCATTGGAATTAATAGTGTTTGAAGAAAGATATATAGGGAAACTATTAACCTCTATCATAAGCCAAATATAGCATGATTTGCATGTTTTGCTTAATTATTCTTCATGCAAATCAGCTACTTGAATTTTGACTTAATCATGAGCTGTCAAATTTATTTGACACGGTTATAGTTATATAGCAATTAAAATAAGAATATTACAATTCTTTAAACACGATTTGGTACACACTAATTATGCGTATTAGATTTAAAAGTTTGCGCGTACTTTTATGACCTAAAGAAAGGTAAACGCTTGATAAAATATCCAACTTAAAGATGTCATAATTTTTTATTTGTTTCAAGTTCGAATGTCTATTTTCAATGGACAAAAATATCTGGGGTGTGTTTGGTAAAAGTAGCAGTGAGCAGTAGCCACAGCTCACAACCCACCGCTTACAGCTTCTTAAAGAAGCATTGTAAAAATGAGCATTCCTAAAAAATCGCAAAGCTCACCACTCTTTTGCCAAACGAACAATAAAAATCAAAAAGCTCATTGCTCACCGCTCATCGCCCAAAAAGCTCCAAAAAGCTTCGCGGCAAACACAGCCCTAACTTAAATACTCGATATAGGAAGTTTTCTTCACTCAGTTTTTTTATGACTTGAATTTCATTATTTCTGGTCAATTTAATTTTCATTTTTGGCAAATGAGCCTGATGATGTACCGTACTGCTACTTGAAGTCTAGGCTTCGTATTTACACGCTATGCGTTGAAGTGTTGGCGTAAAGTTTAGTAGTCGACGTTTAGGCCCAATGTATTATGTATTTGCATTTAGTTAAAGGGCTTATTTTATGATGCTTCTTTATGTTACAAGCCTTGAATCTAAATGTGTCAATTTTTAAATGGGCATGTATAGCCCATTTAAAAGTTAAAAAAGCATTTACGGACATATAATTTCTCTCAATTGGAGAATATTACAATTGTTTTTAAAGAAAACCTTATAGATATATGATGTGCAGATTGTGTGCAAGTTTTAAATTTATAAAACAAGGATTACCGAATCTATTAGCAACACATACGAGCAAGTGAACTCGTCCGTTGGTAGTAAGATTTAAAGGGTAAGCCGAGATCATTCGCAGGGATTTGTGTAAGTTGTAACGTAAGCTAAGAAAACTAAACAATAGTATACCAATTATACTCGGAAACGAAAATAAGCAATAACAAATATCATGAAGATTCAAATGATTAAAACTAAGACTAATTTTCTGAGAGAGTGGTATCTCCCGTAGAACCATGTTGACTTCTTTGAGAAGGATGACGCGTGCAGGACTGGCGCATGTGTCTTCTTCATAGGTTTCTTTGTCTTGTTTCCAGGTGGCTGGTGAGTCTCCTTTTCGGGTTTTTGTTGGTTTTTCTCCATGCTAGAGAGGTTTTCTACTCAGATAGTTCCGAGATGGTTTTTGGTTGTTTCCGAAATTTTAGGGTGTTGGTCATCAGCCATGTTTAACCAAGAAACTAGTGGTTTTGAGAAAAAAAAATTTGGGATTGTTTGAGTGAGAAATGAGTGAAAATAGGTGAAATTTTTCGTAAAATTTGTGGCTATTTTTTATCATATCCCTACGGATGGCGCCATGTTTATGTATGGTAATGTAAATCGGTATAGAGATGGGATGGGAATGGTTTTGTTGTTTGGTTTACCGTGTTGAACGGTAAGGACCCGATGAGATTGATATAGATCAAGAAGCTCGGGTAACACTTAAACAAGAACCATACTACACTGCTATGAGGCAGTATTTGCCCAAGTGTGTGAAAATTTGTGTGATGTTGTGTGTTGCTTTTCTTTTATAGAGAGGCTTGTAAAGTTTAGAGATAAACCCTTTGGGAGTGATACACGGCCGCCAGGGTGCCAAGTGTCGATCATCCGAGAGCAGAAAAAGAGGACAAATGTCATTTGTGTTTTAGCTCGTAGTGGTCCTTGTCGTGCGTCCCCACTGTGTAATGTCAGATGGTACATCTTAACCGCTAGTGACAGTTGGGAAGCAGTAGCTTTGTCCATACTCAGTCAGGCCTGAGAGGTCTTTCCAGGCTCTACGTGGCATGGGATTTAAGTCGGTCCTTCATCAAGTGTTGATTGGGCCTTGGTGATGGGCTTGATCCGAGCGTGTAATTAATGTGCTTGGGCCATTAATATTGATGCGCTATCATTAAGCATTTAGGATGCGTTTGGTACGTAGCAATAGAAAGCAAGGAATACATTCATTCCTCAATGTAGTTATTGTAGGAAAATGCTAAAATTACAACATATATTTATATGGCTAAGTTCATATGAGTCTATGTAGTCACATGCATATATACATTTAAACATCATCATTTAAAAAGAAATTCAACCAACTTGGTTAATTAATTAAAACAATTGAATAATTACTCCCTCCGTCCTAAACAAAAGTGTCCACCTTACTATTTATATTTGTTTCAAAATAAGTGTTCAGCTTTATATATGGACAATAATTATAACTAGTTTTCCTAATATACTAGAGCTGGCATATTGTGTCAGACACGACCTGTTAAGACACGAACCTGTTAAGGTCGAACACGAACACGACACGATAACAAATCGTGTCACTTTTTTCGAACACGAACACGACACGATAATTAACAGGTTACACGATAAGGAACCTGTTAAGGACCTGTTAACAAAATTAACAGGTTACACTATCCTGTTTTCTTATTCTAATTCAAACCTTATGCTAAACTATCCTCTAACTTTCATAAACCAACCAGTTTATATCTTATTTAGCAAATCTATATCATGATTATCTTTAAGGTTATCTACAGTCGACATATGATTAAATCATTAAAATAGAAATGTTTTATACGCAAGTTTCTTCTGGCATCAAACATCAAACAACAACCAATGGACACCCGAATCAAACTACATCAACAACAAATCCACTTTCAAGACTCAAACTTAATAAGAAAATACAAGATCTAACTTCAACACCCGAATCAAACTACATCAACAACAAATCCATATCTACCTCTATCCCATCTCCATTAGACTAAACCGAGACTCGACAAGTATAATACAAATGGTCTCAGAATCGTTCAAACTTTCTTTCTAATCTTGCAAAGATTTTTTTTAGTTCGAACAAAATCATCACTGACCAATCTATTGAAGCCTACACTTCCTTTTTATCCGAAAATAAAGAAAGATTTTTTAACAAATCTGTTAAAAATCATTCTTTGGTTCGTTCAAATTAGACAAAAACAAAACCACAAAACCTACCCGAGGCCATACGAATGACCTTGAAGTCACCGCAACAGATCGCGCAAAAATGTTATACGAGGTTTTCTTGGATATGTTTGTGATTAATTTTAAAGAGAAAGGATGAAGGAGTTGTCTTCGACTTGATTTCTATGATGGATGGATACTGAGATTAGAGAGTAGATTATAATGGTTTGATTATTTTGATGAGAAGAGATGAGGTTTGGTGAGAGATTGGTGAAAAAGGGGGCGGAAGTTTGATTTGTTTAGGGTTAGGTTAGATAACTGATTATATGGGAAGTATATAATTGGGCTGGAAGTTTGTTTGGGCTATGATGTTGGGCTAGATTTGTGTCTTAACAGGTGTCTTAACAGGTCCGACCTGTTAAGACACGAAACATATTAATTTTATTCGTGTCTTAACAGGTCCGGACCTGTTAAGACACGAAACCTGTTAAGGGGTGACACGAAACCTGTTAAGAACAGGTCGTGTCGTGTCGTGTTAACAGGTCCGTGTCAGAAATTGTCAGCTCTATAATATACCCTTATAATCAAAACTTGCATTAATTACTCATTTCTAATTTATATATTAACTACGAGGATAAAAATGACTTTTTATCAATCAAAACTAGCATTAAATATACATATTATAATTTGTTCATTTTTTGTTTGTGCACACTCTTTTTAGGATGGAGGGAGTATTAATTAAAGGTTAATTAATTAATCTAGAAGATTCTAGATATTATTTATGTAAGAAATTAATAATTAGGGTAAATTTCAAAAATGGTCCCTAAAGTATCACGAATGCGCAAGGATCACACCGAGACGATTTTTCATTAATGTTTTATTTTTTTGCAAAAAAGCCACCGAGAGCGACTTTTTGTTAACGCCCGTTTTTTGTCTCGTTAAGTGTCATGTCACTGAGGGTAGTATCGTCATTTCATTGCTTTAGGGACAAAATTTGCAATTTTAGTTTTGTCTATTTATTTTACACCCACCACCACCACCCTCTACCACCACACAACCACCACAATCAACGAAACATCATCTAGTTCGATTATCTGTTTGTTATGTGTCATATGTATTGTAATCATCTATACTTTTTGGCATAAATCTAATCTGTGATGTTGGGTTTTGATAGATTGAAGACTCTGTATCAGTTAAAAAGTATAAAGAGAAAAAGCTTGATTAATACCAATATGCAACTTAATGATAAAGTTTGTTAAACGATGGTCATAAAAAATGGTGAGCAGAACACCTATAAAGTTGATTAATGCCAATATACAACAAATTTCCCAAGTGTAAATCTATAAAAACGACACCTGACTAAAATGGTCGTGAGACTTAAAATCGTATCATTCAAAAATGCATTGATGGGAGATAAAAGTCTCGTTTGAGAGTAACTCAACCATACGTTCCTCTAGCCTTTTGGCTCCTAAACCCGGCTTCAAAACATCAGCATCACCCCAAACGCTGCAAGCTTCATCACTAGACTCACCACCTAAGCACCAACCACCTGCAACCGGTCTACCTTGACCACGGTTTAATAGTTCTTTGTCGATTCGGTCGAGAACTGGCTCATCGGGAAGAAATGGAGAAGCGAAAGCTGAACCACTGTTGATTAGATCGTTTAAATCATCTGTGTGAAGTAACCTCCGTTCGTGTTTTGTCTTGTATGCAAAATGGGTTCTACTAGTATGTCACATCAGGGGGGGTTTTTTGTCCTTTTATTCCTTTTGTCCCCTTTGACTGACAGTATATCACAGTTTTTGTCAGTTTCTGCTCCGTATTTCTGACAGTTTTAAGCGTTTGACTTATTAAACTTTATATTTTCTGTTCCGTACTTTCAGGTTTATAGTTTTTTGATATAAACAAAATTATAAAAATAAAAAAAAATAAAAAAAGGCAAAAAAAAAAAGGGGGGGGGTGTGGATAAGGTTTTTTTTTTGGGGAGAGGGGGGGGGGGCTAGGATAACTTGTCCCATGCAAAATATTGCAAATTGTGATTAACAACTGTTCTGTTTAATTGAGGTGAATTGTTAGAGTTTTGGAAAAATATTAAAACGTATATGACTAGAATCGAACACGGGACCATGGGATTGCACACTTTACGTATGAATGATGAAAGAAATAATTAATATATATATATATATATATATATTATATATATATATATATATATATATATATATATATATATATATATATATATATATATATATATATAATAGTTATATATTTTAATTATTTGGACATGAAATGATAACTAACGGGCGTTAAGTAATTAACGGAATTGACTAATGGCCGTTAGGGAATAAAGGAATGACCGTTAGTGAAATTTGGAGCAAAGAAGGATCTAGAAACCCCATTAGAGGGGAGGGCCGGTTGGGCTAAGGGTTTCTAAACCCTTGGTCGATCCATACTACCCTTCTTGAGCTCCAAGATAGGTTTGCCTATAAATACAATTGAAGGGTTATTGTTTTTGGTTACCTTGTGCATTTACTATAACCCTAAAATTGTCCTTTCTCTCTTCCTTGTTCAAAACCGGTCGAAATACTCATAAGGGTAGTCGAACCATAGTTTTCAAAGTAACTAAATTGTTTTGGTTATTTGTGTTCATTCGCTAGCATCAATCTTTGATCGGTTATAGTACGTGTGTACAAGACATGGTAAATAACTTACTTTAGTTATTACATCTTGGATTGTGAAACAAAAAGGTAAGGGGTTTCACGGTAATCCTATTTGTTTGATCAAGAGAAGTGAAGAGAAGATTAGATCCTTGTTTGGCTAGGATCAAAAGGTATGTAACTATTTATTATTCGGTAATACTTTATACGTGTTAAATATAATCCTTGCTTCCGCTATATGCTCTTTGATGTTTTATTTATTTATTTGAATGTCAAGTTATTTAAATTCCAACATGAATTACATAGAACGGTTGGGAAGTATACAGATTCAGATGAAAGACTATTGGATAAATACATAAGTAGGTTCGGGGCAAGTTTTCTGTTCCTAAGATGCAATACTCAACAAACTTGCGGCTCAATATTGATGTTGGTGAACCTGCAAAAACATAAATATAACATTTGTTAACAATTAGACTACTTTTGGCCATTTTCGTGCAATTGTGAAAAGACCAAAAATTAGATTGCTTATGTGGTTTGGATTTATCATGATATATGTTTTTGTTATAGTCTTAACTTTGAAACATATATGTTAAAAACAATACAATAATAATGATAATGCATTACAGTTTCGTCCTCATCATCACTTTGAAATGTATTATGAAATTAGTTGTGTGGAAAACCTAGTTTGTCATTTCAAAAAAAAAGTATTTGATGGTGGTGGTTGTGTAGTGGTAGAGGGTGGTGATGGTGGTACATGGGGTGGTGTTGCTATGGTTTGGGAGGGCAAAGGTGGTGGTGGTGGTGGTTGTGTGGTGGTAGATGGTGGTGGTGGTAGTTGTGAAATAAATAGACAAAACTGTGTTTGCATTTCTGCATTTCTGGGTTTTTGTTTTTGATGTTCTTGTTGTTATATTAAAATTAAATATAAATTCAAAAGAAATTCAAATAGGGAAGAAGACGAGGGTTTATTAGTCATTTACCTTGACTTAACGAGAGAACTAACGAAAGTTAGCAAAAAGTCGCTCTCAGTGGCTTTTTTTACAAAAATATGAAACATTAATGTCTTTTTTGCAAGAAAAATCATCTCGGTGTGATCCTTGCGCATTCGTGTTACTTTAAGGGCCAAATTTGCAATTTACCCTAATAATTATTGTAATTACTATTAATTACATATGATTTTAATAATTATGGTAACGAGTCGTGGAAAACCCGTGCGTTGCACGAATTGTGTCTTGATGTTCAATGCGCAATGATGTGATTGCCCAATCAAATCCATGGTTAGAAAAGACTTACAAATTCACACCATTGTAGAAGTACAAAACATGATTATTTTTTTTAACATATTCATGAGTCCTAACATGCTTGATATTCTTTTGTTTCCAAGCATAGAAAGAAGAATCAGCCCACTAAAATAAATGTTATTTGTAGGTACATTAGGATTTAGGACTATGAATATTTTATTGTTGTTGGCCCATTTCTAACAGTAAGACAACATGGTTGAAAAGAGATACACACTAAAGATCTTGGGTTCCAATTTCTTTCCTCGTGGCAATTGAATTGGAATCAAATGCTCATTACATTAGTCATTTATGAGTAATAGATGGATTCCTCTTATATTACTCCGGAAAAACATAACCATGCTACCTTTCTTCTTCATGCTACGTTGATGACCTGGTACTGTAAAATTTTCACATACGTGTAGCATGCCGGAACAAAGTTATGGTAACTCATCACATTTTGTTCCAAAATTATTGAAATCTTTACATCAATAAATATACAAATTGCTTAATATATAAACAATAAAAGAGGTTCATGCGTTGAAATCACATCTCAATTGCATATTATTGAAAACACTATACAGATGTACTCTAATTAACATATCACTTACGACATATCATCACTATTATGGTACTGACGACACCCTATTTCCATTGATCATGGATCAAATTTAATCTTTTCCTGGGGATGTATAAACTCTAAACGTTGTGTTTGAAATTTTATCAATGAGGGTTTACTTACTATTAGTTAATCGTTACGGTTTTTCGCAAACTAAAGATCAAGTAATGCACACTGTTGTGTTTCAATCACGTTATAATTTATATGTATTTAATTGTTTTCTTACAATTTATTATTTATATGTATTATTTATAATTTATATTTTATTATTTGTTTTTTACTTTTTAGAAGTTGTTTTGTTTTATATATTATTTAATATGGTAATTTATTTATACTCGTGTGTTGAATTTTTACAGTTTAGTTTTCTCTCTTACACACACACACAAAATTCAGACAGAAAAAATAGATCCGCTATAAGGATTTTAGGGCTTTCAGTTACAATCGACATAAATGTAATTTATCAATAATCAATGAGATTGGAAAATATCTGAAAGGATCTGGATGTTCGATGAATAAGTTGAATATGGATTTGAAGGTTGATTAAATCATTCAGGTATTGTTGTTTGAATCATATGTTTATTTGGTGTTGTATCTGGAATATGGGTTTTAGAGTCATTATCTTTATGCATGGGTCTCGAGATGCGTTATATCGCTTAAAGTTGGTTGTTTGATTATGTTTTGGCATTTGGAGGGATTATTTGCTTTGATTAGTCACTATGTGTAGACAACATGTTTTTTATTATACGTTTGAATAGCAAAGCTTAGCAGAAGATGCAAATAAAATTATGTTGATAATGATTACATCGATTATCAACAATTGATGTATTATTGAAATTTAATATAAGCAGTGATAGATCACTATTAAAACATTATATATTTGCATTAAGTTAGGTTGTTGAAAGTTTCCTTGTAAACTATGTTGCGTGTGCAGTGCTTGAGTTCCGGATCAGTGTCTTCAACCATTAGTATTTTTAGACCATCAGGACTTGTGACCCTGGATACCACAACATATAGTTGTCCATGGCTGAACACAGGATTTGGCAGATAGAGTCCAACATACTTAAGCGATTGTCCTTGACTTTTGTTTATCGTCATTGCGTAACATGGTCTTAAAGGGAATTGTCGCCGTTTTAGCACGAATGGCCATTTTGACTGTGTAGATGTGAGTATGATCCTGTGTATTACAATGTCATCCCCTACATGTGATCCTGTAAGAATCCTAGCGTGAATAACAAACTGGCCTAAATCAGTGATCAGTAACCTGGTGCCATTGTATAATCCTTTACTTGGATTCACATTTCGCAATAACATTACGGGCAGTTCCTTTTTTAAGTGTAGAGCATGTGGTGGTATCCCGGTAAAATTTAATGAATTTAAAAATTCAACAGGGTACAGGTCTTGCTGGTCTAGAGTTTCGGTTGAAGCCTTGCATATCTCATCCGCGCTATAGTATGTAACAGATTGCCCTGCCAACTTTTCAAACATATATTCATTAATGATATCGGCATCATCATTTCAGGGAGTTAGGATTGCCCTTTCCTTTAGATATTCATTATCAGTTTGGCATGTGGTAAAATGAGGATAAGTTTCCTCGAAAATCTTTTCAACAGGAGAATCCCAGTTCTTGATTAGGAAATTATCAGGAATGTTGATCCAAGTTGGCTCATCCTCCCCTTCCTTTATTTTTGCTGGCAACTTCCCGTCACCAATTGCCAAAACCCATCTGTTAAAATGTTGCTTACGCGTATCAATATCCCCATTTTCATTGTATTCATTGACACGCATGTTGCGCGTAAGGGTGAATACCTTGCAATATTTCCACAACTCAGACCGGTTTATGCACGCTTGAACAATGTCTGCTCTTTTTCCTTTTGGGATCACTGGGAGGACTTGTCTAAAGTCACCTCCAAGCAACACTGTCATTCCTCCAAATATTCGATTCCTTTTATCCAGATCGTGGTACCCGAGTATATCTTTTCGTGTTTTGTCCAATGCCTCGAAAGCATATTTTTGAGTCATTGGAGCTTCATCCCAAATAATCAACTTGACTTGTTGCATGAGTTCCGCCATATGTGTGTTTTGTTTAATGCCGCATGTGCTATTCTCGACCAATTCGAGTGGTATCACAAATCTACTATGCGCTGTCCTTCCCCCTGGTAACAGCAATGAAGCAATTCCTGCTCATATTAAGAACATTTGTTAGATATTACATATGTTTCTTTTTTATAAATCATGGGATGTTTTGTTTTAGCATTATTTTATACCTGAGGATGCAACGGCAAGAACAATCATCCGTTCTGATCTTAACCTTGAAATAATAGTTTTGTATAGAAATGTCTTCCCAGTTCCTCCTGGTCCATAAACAAAGTAAAATTTACCTCTTTGATTATGGACAGAGTCAATAACATCTTCATAGATTAAGCGTTGTTCTGGATTTAACAAAGAATGTAATTGCTCATGTTCTATCGCACTCTTCTTTATATCAAAATCCAGGGCCTCTCTAATCAGACGGTTGTCCATGCTGTTGAGTAACCTTGGGTCAGGGCGTGGAAGATCTTTAAAGTCTGCTAAAGATCTTCCATGCCTATTTAGTATATCCTGGATTTCCAGAAGACAATAGTTACGGAGTTGGTCATCTGTAAGATGTAAGTTAGGATGTTTGAAAAGTCTTCTTTTTTTGTGCAGGATATCTTCCGATAAGGTTTTCCAGCAGGCCTCCCATAGCTTTAAAGGTCTGCTGACATCACAAAACAATAGAATTGTGACGAATGTGTCACGGAGTTGTGGGCCGAACGGCCAAACACTAGCTTCGTTTATAGCATGAGTCCATTCACTGTCGTCGTTTAGGAGACCATATGCAAAACAGGCTTCCTTGAATGTTGCACAAAGTTTGTCGTTTATAGTCATGAGCTGTAAAAAAGATTCGGGACCTTTCACAACATTCAAAATCATTCTAAGATGATATCGTTCCCCTGAAGATGGGTGTGCATAAACGATTCGTCCGATGCTTTTTTTTGTTTCCTTTTTTTTCCAACGTTTGTCTTTCTCATGCCATGCATAGTGCTTAGGTATTTCAGCATAAGTGAATTCTTTAGCTCCCGGATCGCGCTTGTTTAACTCGAACCAATCAGTGAACATGGTTACGTCGATTCCTTCCCTTTGGAGTAATGCTGGCAAACTCTCTGAATCGCGTAGTGTTATTGCATGCTGATTAGGCAGGTGGTATGTAAGTTTCATGACTGATGGATATGAGTAATGGATGTCAAAAGAAAACAAACGCCATACTAACTCACATGGAGCTAAGAATCGAAAATTTAGGTAATTTTGTATTTCATCAACCTCCAGAATCTTAACATTCGTGACATCACCATCAATTCTAACGTTTTCTTGTATAACAACTGTAGCTCTGTCCGGACCTTTATTTAAGTACTTAAATAAGTACTTAATAGCCTTCGATCTGTTGCACCATTCAACATTAATGTGGGCCTGGTATTTCAAAAGAAGGTAACGATTGTGAGGTACTACATATCTATTATCATATTTGAATTTACCCTTTTTAGCAGACGATTTATTATCCCTCCGACGATATATAGCATATCCATCTTCATCAATAATTGTCTCACCCACAAATGCTTTGGGAAAATGCTTCGAACATTTTCCCTCAACATTACATGGTGCGTGTTTAGCATCCTGTCCGCAAGGACCATGTAACATATACTCAGTCACCACTTTATACCCATCTGGATCATGCGTTGGAAATGGTATTTCTGCTGAAATGATGTCATCTATTTCAGCGGGTGTTTTGCATTTGCAATCTTCTTCTAGCCACAGAAGGATATGAGCGTGCGGAAGGCCACATTTTTGAAATTCTATAACATATACAACTGCAATTATATGAGAGAGAAGGGTCATATGATTTTAAATTTTGTATAGAAGTGTAGGCAGACTGATATTATGGCATGAGATGTAATACCTGCGCGAGATTTACCAAAAATATGATTCTTGGTAAGATCTTCTAACATCTGATTGAGTTTCATTTTGAACACTCGTGTTCCAATTTCTGGACGATCGTGACTTTTTTGACCTGGTATATGAATCAGCATTTCATCAATCTCAGGCCATTTTGGATTGAATGTGAACGTGATAAAGAGGTCGGGATTTCCATATGTGCGACATATAGCCATTGCATCTTGGTAATTTTGCATCATATATCTTGGCCCCCCTGTAAAACTCTTTGGTAGAATGATTCGTTTCCCTAACCTTGTTGCACTCGTATCACCTCTTGTTACAGCATCACATAGGTTATGGTAAAGATCTACACGTAGTGTATTTTGATTGTTTCTCGTCCATTTAAGCCTCTGTTCTTCAACAGCCGTGTATGCATCAACCAAATATTGCTGAAATAATCGGCCACCTCTTAGTAAAGTAGTCCCTTGGTTATTTCGCTGTTGTATTATGTAAGCATAGTATTCTTTCATTGTTACAACACCCCTTATGGTTTTTCGACCACCTGTGTTGCTGTTATAAGGTATCTTTTCATGGAAACCATCTTCTCCATACGGGAATAATAATGGATATTGGAGCGCCATGTATTGTGGATGTAATTCCGAGATACGTTTTAGTCCTGTTGCCTTGTTGCTCACAATAATGTCTCTTGTCGGAACACCATCACCAAAATCATTAGTGATAAGGGCTGCAATCTCTGGCACGGTGGGATTGTTGTATTGCCGGAAAGTTTGCCTGTCACTTAAGAGACGCAGCTCAAATTTGGCTGTATTATGTGATTGGCACCAATCTCTTGCCATCCGAAATGCCAAAGCAACAGCACTTGTCTGGTCGAACATTTGTATCAGGTTTCCCACTATGTTTTGATCTACTCCTTCACTATCTTCTTTATTGGTGAAGGCCACCATCCCGTTTTTCACTTCATTTTCAGTGTCAAAAAAGTAAAGTTGCTCATACTTTGGCTGAATACCTGGTGTAGGAAGTAGTGAACCAATTCGATGATAGTTTTAGCCATTTATTCTAAACGTGTATAGTCCCCTTCCTGTGTTTATGGAATGGTCTATTCTGGCTCCAAAAGATGTGAAGCAAAACATGCTATTATAGACCCTAATTTGATCTCTGAATCTCGAAGAAGCATTATTCTTATAATCTAGCAAAGCGGTTAGTGGTTGAGGTGTTTGATTGAATTTTTGAATCAAGATCTTACCCTCTTGGCAACAAAGGGAGAACTTTGGGTTTGCAGTCCTGTTGGGCTTGTTATTTCTTTCCTCATACCAAATGAGTGCATTGCAATTTTGACATTCATACGATGGAAGCCCTAGGTTTTGGTAAACCACAGGAACACCTTGCAAAAAAAACAATATGGGGCCATTATACATGTTTGTTGTGATTAGTAATTCATATTAAATGGTTTATAAGAGGGTAATCACCTGCCGATGTACATGCCGCTCCTTTTGGATTTTTCTTAGCTCTTCGGATGTTGGGTGGTTCTGTAATAAGCATTGTTGCCAAGTAATAAGCATTTTAGTTATTTGGATGTTGGATACATATTTGTACACATCATATTGCAGAAAATCCACATTATAACTAACTGATATGCATGAGTATTTACCTTGTTCTGATGTAACTACGTTTTTCAGTTTTAACCCACAATAGCCTTGCACTGTCCCATCTTCACCAATGACTGTATTTGAATGAATACCCACAGAATCGTGAGGCATCATTGATAGAGTTTGAGTAGCTACGTTGTTTTCATTTGAACCTGTAACATACTAATATATATCATTTAAAGGATGTATTCAGTTGTGGCATATTTAGATATTCACCTGTATCTGATGTAATGATGTTCTTCAGTTTTAAACCACAGAAGCTTTGGACCACCCCATTTTCACCAATGATTGTATTTGAATTAATTACAACTGAGTTTTGAAGCATGTCTGAGAGAGACTGTGTGCCTACACCTTTTAGCAGTTTAAACTATAACATATAAACACATATGTTTTAAACCATGACAATAATTAAATTGTATTGGAGGTTTGTCATTTCAAGTGTATCATTGTTATTTTTTTTTTGTTAGAAGTATTTACCTCGAGATGATATAACGGTGTTTATCAATTGTAAACCGCAATAGCTTTGCACTGTCCCATCTTCACCAATAATTGTTTTTGAATTAATAACCATAGAGTTGTTAAACATGTCTGAGAATGATTGTGTACCTGCATTTGTTATCAGTTTAAATCTAACATACAAACATATATGTTATGAAGAATATCCATAATCGAACGCATGAAAGGTATGTGATTTGAAATGTACCATTGTTCATTTTTTATGTCATCAGCTGGATAACTCTTAATGTTTTACAGGTTGGAAGCTGATGAAGATCTATATTAAAATGACAATCAGGTATTCTCTTTGTATTCCATTGATGAACTTATGCAATTGATGAAGCAAAAAGTGTACCGCTTTTAGGGTGTCATTTAAGCCCTAAATCGTATTTATTTGATCAAATATTGCCCTAAATCGTTCCTTTTGTCATTTTAGGTACTTTGGAGAAGAAATATGGAAAAGGAAGCATTTTGGACGTTTTTGGAGCATAAAAGTGAAGAAAACGACAAAGTCTCAAAATCGGCTGAAAAAGTACCTGTGACGGCGTCAAGCACCATTGTGACGCCGTCAACCCTTGACGCGCCAGAGAGGATTTTGGATGATTAAAAGGGGACGGCGTCAAGAAGGCCATCAAGAAACCCTAACCGCGGCGAGGTGACGGCGTCAGCTCTATAACGTGACGCCGTCAGATCTGATTTTCTATATATATTCTCATAATTTTTAGTCATTAGTGTGCAACTTTGTGAGGAGAAACCCTAAGACGATTTTTCTGCTACTTTTAAGGGTTTTATACCCTTGGATCTCCCATGTTCAATTGAAGATAAGTAATCAATTAATCATTCAATATGTCTATGTGTTGTTTGATTATATCTTGTTCTTGTCTTTTATTTAACATGCTAGGCTAGATTTATCTTGTGTTTGCTTAGATCTAATGAAACCTAACTATTGATTATTGGTTGTTGGTGTGTTATTAATTGTATTGGATGATTGTTTATCGATGTTAGGCTTAAGAAAACTGGCTAACCTCCTATTCGGTAACTTGCTTGAACGTCTTAAGAAACATGAACTAATGCGTACTAAGGTTTTTATGGTTGTATTTAATGCATGAGCGAATTCTAGTGATCCCATGTTAGGAGCTTCTTAGCCGGCTCGACATAGGAGTGAAGTAGGAGCTTATAGAGTTGGCGAAGTACGTACGCCACCCCACGATTGGTATTAAGGAATACACCCGTCATCCACGCAATTAATACACACTAATCAACCGGTAAAAGATAGTTAGGGAGTAAGGAAATCTAAGTAAACACATTTCTCTCCATATAAGTTCCACAACCTTTTTATTTTCAGTTATTTTATTTTATTTGCAATTGTAGCTATTTGGGTTAGTTGACTAGCAACTAATTCCGCCCACTCCTTCAAACCCGAGATTTTACTTGCTTTTATAAAAATATAAAAAAATACAAAAAGAATCTTCCCTCACCCTTATACCTATTAGAGTAGTTTTTCAATCCTAACGACACTATTCCCCTAGAGAACGATCAATCCCCCGGTACTTGCCACTACACTATACTACATCGGTCAGGTACACTGCCTGGTGGGGATTGCAAGCCTCTTGAGATCCCTCGAGAGGTAAAACCTGTTGTAAGGTCGCAAAACCACGCATCAAGTTTTTGGCGCCGTTGCCAGGGAATAGTTATTGTTTAGGTTGAATTTTTATTTTATTAGGTCTACTCACTAGATTCCTTTCTAGTGAGATTTTTATTTTATTTTTCTAGGTTTTCTTTAGTCTATCTTATTTCTTTGTACTTTTGTTTGTGACACCTTCCACCAACCTCATGAGTAATAGTGATCGCTTGATCCCTGTTATTCGTATTTTCCGCCGTGCAAACTTCCAACTACCCGTTCCCGCTCCCATCGTAGAAAACAACAACCTTCACCCGACCACCACTTTGGTAACAATTCTGAGATGGAGGATTCTGACCATGAGAATGACTATGCAGTTAGTCCATTTTACGACTCAGACTCCGATGAGGATGCTGGTAATGGAGAAGTAGTTAACGAGGAATGGAGAAAAGAGGAAATTGATCCCTTTAAGTATGTTGACCCTAGGACTAAGATCGAAAAGGATAGCCTCTTTAACATGCAATTTCCATGTAAGATTGGTTATCATAGTCTTCATGTTTATCTTAACTCATCTTTGCCTATGAACATTATCTCTCGCGCTAATTATAATAAAATCATGGTAGATGAGCTAGAATATCAAGGAGATAACATTGTTGCTAGGATTGAGCCACTACACGTATTCGTAGGAAGTTTTGTGTATTTGGTGGATTTTATGGTTATGGAGAACTTAGGAGAATTTATTGATAACAAATTAACCCAAGTCATTTTTGGAGAACCCTTCAAAAGGTTGACCAACCTTGACGAAAAACTTGTGGACGGGTTAATTACATTCTCGGATGGGGATGAAGATTTTGTTTACCAAATGCCCCGATCACATCCTAGGTTTAAGAACTTCTCTATTGAATCTTGCAATAGACTTGTGCCTATTGACTTGTTAAGTGAGAATGATAAGAGAAAGGGGCTCAAATATCCACATGAGAAAAATAAGAGATATTATCATGGATGTCTGGAGCTGAATGATGAATACAAGAAAGATGAGGCAACAATTAGATGGCTCACACTCGGATACGTGAGCATAAGCGACACTAGATAAGCCTGACTTTGAGTCTAGCTACAAGACTCGTTAATAAAGAAAAGCGCTTCTTGGGAGGCAACCCAAGCTTTATTTGCTTTGTGTGTTTATTTATTTGTTTGTTTGATTTTATTTGCTTCCGTATGTATGTTTAATTTTTATTATTATTGATTCATGTTCGAAACTAAATTGTGAAAATGCTTTATCTTGTTTTTAACTTCGTCTTAACTACATATAAAGGTATTTTGCTAAAGATAAGTGTAAGGGAAATCCAAATCGGTTTATTAGAACAAATGAACATGAATCATAACAATATTAAATTAACATACATATTAGTAATTGTTTGAGTCAAATGCTTGTATCGAGTCATAATGATATTTTGCAGGATTTCCAGGAAATAAGGATTGAGTTTTTCCAGAAATTTTCCGGAAACTTAACATGAAAAATCTGTCAGATCACTTCTGACGGCGTCAGACCCCAGTCTGACGCCATCAGGAACAGTTTTCTGGAATTTTTTTTTTAAAGTTTTGTTTTTCTTCCGGAATCATAAAATGCTTTATTAAATCTCTAACTTATAAACTCCAGGAATCTGCAAAATAATCATTCCACAAGCATTATATCCTTATACAGATTTATCCCGCCGATGTTATGCAGGTTTTCGTGTTTGTTTTCTCAGGTTTAACAGGTTATTTTGGACAAGGAGATGTATGTGGAATATAGCTTTTGGCGTTGCTTTAATCTTGAAGTTTCAACATTACCTTGGAAGAAGATCTAACCATGTTACCTCTTTATCCACCGAGCGAATCGGGGGAGTATTTGATTTCATTCTTTTACCTTATTTACTTTTACATCTTGTTATTTGAACATTGGGGACAATGTTCATCTTAAGTGTAAGGGGGGGTAAAGTACGATACCTTAGAGAATGCTATTACGCTTGATTTTTCGTTTGTTTAATGGTAGATGTGTAATAAAACTGAGAGAAATACCTGTTAAGGCAATTTTAGTGCCAAATTTAAATTTTTTTACAACATATAGGAGTGAAACTTTGGTCTTAATGAGCATCTCACGGATAGGAGTTATATGCCTAGCACAAAACCGTACCACTAAAAAATTTTCCACCCCCAAATATGTGAGGTTCGCCCCTAGAATTGGTAGGAAAAGCATTTATGCTATGATGTGTGTACCGGTAGCACTTAGATTCTAGAACTTGCGTTAGGACCATTCCGAGGCCACAAGTGAGACTACATTCGTGTAGTTAGATTTACTACATGATAAGAGGCATTAGGATTAACCCATTGTTTTACACCTGTGTTTTTGTTATAATTACATTGGCTACATTGGTCAAGTAATTCTCCCACACCCTTTGCGTTGTACTCATTTTTAGTACACGATACCCCTAGTACACCCCTCAGAGCCTATCTTTTCGTTTCTAACTTTAAGCATTTTACTTAAAGTAAGAATTTGTTTACACCCCACTTAAATGTACACCCAAATAGCCTTAGCCTACCTTGTATGCACTCATTTTTAGTGCATTATTGTGACAACATTTGTTTAAACCCCAAGTTAATTATCTAATTGATTACATGGTTGCTAAGTCGAGTCATATCCTTGTACATATTGTTTTGGGACGATTGGGACTCATGGGTAAAGTACTAGTGTAATGGAGTAATGGGGAAGAACAACATTATTACCCCCATATGTGCTAAATACTTTAAAAGTACTCCAAGTGTTTCGATTATCTTAATTCGAGTCATTAGAATAGTTAATTGTAAAGTTATGTAAAAGTTCAAGTGTAAGGGGGATACAACCCTCCTACGATGTATTATTTTGGATGGTAGGGCAAGAGTGTATGTAAAAAAAAAAAAAAAAAAAAAAAAAAAAAAAAAAAAAAAAAAAAAAAATAGAAAAAACATACGGACTACCATCCCGTTTCATTTTATGTTTATTTTATCTTTTTGTTATTTTTTTTTTCATTAGCTTAAGTCGAGTCTAGTCTTGGCTTAGCAACGCCATATTGTACATGTAATTAATCAAGATCTTTAACTCGCCACCAGTAAAATATCTTTTATCCAACAAAACCGTGTTTATCATATCCCTACACCTAACGTTATAACCCGTTTAAAAGCCCTCTTTGATAGTTTATCTTAGGTGCTTACGCCTAGTGGAGGAGGTTTTTGATCCTTTCCCAAGCCTATGGTAATCTATTTGCTATGACAGGTAGTGAGAGATATTATTCATTTTCATTTATGAGATATACTTTTATGACACCTGAGAGATGTGAGTATCTAAACACTACTTGTGAGGTGCTAGTTTGTAATCTCCGTGCTTATTATGATTAAACTGGAACGACTATTTGTTGTAATTACTTTTATATTAGCGTTAAATGACCCCTAACTTGTATTTTGATTAGAATAAAAGCGCATTTGCTTGAGGACAAGCAAATCTCAAGTGTAAGGGTATTTGATGAAGCGAAAAGTGTACCGCTTTTAGGGGGTCATTTAAGCCCTAAATCGCATTTATTTGATCAAATATTGCCCTAAATCGTTCCTTTTGTCATTTTAGGTACTTTGGAGAAGAAATCTGGAAAAGGAAGCATTTTGGACGTTTTTGGAGCATAAAAGTGAAGAAAACGACAAAGTCTCAAAATCGGCTGAAAAAGTACCTGTGACGGCGTCAAGCACCATTGTGACGCCGTCAACCCTTGACGCGCCAGAGAGGATTTTGGATGATTAAAAGGGGACGGCGTCAAGAAGGCCATCAAGAAACCCTAACCGCGAGGCGAGGTGACGGCGTCAGCTCTATAACGTGACGCCGTCAGATCTGATTTTCTATATATATTCTCATAATTTTTAGTCATTAGTGTGCAACTTTGTGAGGAGAAACCCTAAGAAGATTTTTCTGCTAC
Source organism: Artemisia tridentata subsp. tridentata (assembly GCA_021014915.2). Taxonomy (NCBI): domain Eukaryota; kingdom Viridiplantae; phylum Streptophyta; class Magnoliopsida; order Asterales; family Asteraceae; genus Artemisia; species Artemisia tridentata. Next base: position 6,390,918 of record CP139506.1, on the reverse strand, counting down.
TTTTAAGGGTTTTATACCCTTGGATCTCCCATGTTCAATTGAAGATAAGTAATCAATTAATCATTCAATATGTCTATGTGTTGTTTGATCATATCTTGTTCTTGTCTTTTATTTAACATGCTAGGCTAGATTTATCTTGTGTTTGCTTAGATCTAATGAAACCTAACTATTGATTATTGGTTGTTGGTGTGTTATTAATTGTATTGGATGATTTTTTATCGATGTTAGGCTTAAGAAAACTGGCTAACCTCCTATTCGGTAACTTGCTTGAACGTCTTAAGAAACATGAACCAATGCGTACTAAGGTTTTTATGGTTGTATTTAATGCATGAGCGAATTCTAGTGATCCCATGTTAGGAGCTTCTTAGCCGGCTCGACATAGGAGTGAAGTAGGAGCTTATAGAGTTGGGGAAGTACGTACGCCACCCCACGATTCGTATTAAGGAATACACCCGTCATCCACGCAATTAATACACACTAATCAACCGGTAAAAGATAGTTAGGGAGTAAGGAAATCTAAGTAAACACATTTCTCTCCATATAAGTTCCACAACCTTTTTATTTTCAGTTATTTTATTTTATTTGCAATTGTAGCTATTTGGGTTAGTTGACTAGCAACTAATTCCGCCCACTCCCTCAAACCTGAGATTTTACTTGCTTTTATAAAAATATAAAAAAAATACAAAAAGAATCTTCCCTCACCCTTAGACCTATTAGAGTAGTTTTTCAATCCTAACAACACTATTCCCCTAGAGAACGATCAATCCCCCGGTACTTGCCACTACACTATACTACATCGGTCAGGTACACTGCCTGGTGGGGATTGCAAGCCTCTTGAGATCTCTCGAGAGGTCAAACCTGTTGTAAGGTCGCAAAACCACGCATCAGCAATAAATGTAATTACCATTGAAAAGGCAGGCATAATAACTTACAAACTGAAAATAATAAAACACAAATGCAAAATATACAATGTTTTAACAAACACATTATGTTCCATTTATATACCAATTTATCATTTTGCCATTGTTGATATATGCTCTATTTCTACACCTTTTTTATTATAGGTAGGCATAATAACTTACAAACTGAAAATAATCAAACACAAATGCAAAATATATAATGCTTTAACAAACACATCATGTTCCATTTATATACCGATTGATCATTTTGCCATTGTTGATTTGTGGTCCACTTCTATACCTTTTTTATTATGTATGACTTCAATTGACTCATTATTTTGACATTGTTTATATCAATCCTGGGAGGATCTATACTGCTAATCATTTATGTAGATGGCTTGCAATTTTAACAGAATTCCATGTGACGTAAATCATGAAATGGTCTATTAAGCACATTATCGATCATATGCATTTTTGTATTTTTAGATTACTTTATATCAAGAACTGTTTTGCTTGTCTGGATGTATTGAGGGACAAAACAGTCAGTTTATAAACTAATGAGTATTACAGGCCAATTGTAATAATGTTGGTGGTTTTAATCACGTTTATGAGTTTGTTTTTCGTTAGAAAACATTAAACATACATATTGTATATATCCCATTCAATTTCGATGAAACCAAACATCATATAAAAAGATAGAATCGCTATTCCATTCAAGTAGTAAAATATAATCTCACACAATGTCTAACTGATCCAAACAGATATCATAAACCAATATATTATTATCTCCACAAATGTATGTTTTATGAAGTGATTGTTTGCTTGCACCATGACCTCATGCTTTTTTTCTTCTTCTTATCAACTGTCTTTATCACATCATCATCTTGCCCGTCAGGTTCATTAACTGGGACCACTTCCGCATCAGGGTCTTCTATCTTTTTCCTCTTATCCTGCCTTAGTCACATAATCATCTTGCCCCTCATGCTGATTAACCAGTACCACTTCCGCATCAGAATCTCCTAGGTCATATCTGAAAAATAATGTCAATATATTATATCATTGAGTTGTACAACAAAGGGACATAAGTATATTTATAGTTTATAATTTGCAAAGGTTATTGTAAGCAAACATTTTTTTTCTTTTATCCTCAGCAGGCTTGGAAGGGGTTGCGACAGATGGGTCTGGTTGCAATGTCTTTAAAGATGAACTTGAGGTGTCAACTTGGATTACAACAGAACTGGAACACGCACTTTCCACAGCCAACTCAGTTGGGTTCAACATCCAACACGTGAAGCTCTCAAAGTTTCCGTACTCATAGTATGTGTGTGACTTGATTTCAAATACATGTGATGTGCCAATGATGTTGGCTATGGGGGGTGGCAAGATTCTATGTTCATCTGAAGACTGTACAGGAAGGTTAGATAAAGACTGATATGTGAAATACTACATACATGATCTATTTACCTCATCATCTAATTGCATGAGTGATGATGCTGAGCACTTGACCAATTCAGTCGCTGGTTCATCAAAAAGCACAAAGACAGTTTCAGCAGTGTCATCGGTCACACCAAGCTCAAGCCTATACCTGTCAACCATATGTTGGACTAGTACGTTAGTAGTTATATATGTTGCATCACAAATAACAATGCATAGGTACAAACTATAACATTACCTCATAACAGGATATGCAACCGATTTGTTACAGCTATCACACCAAAAGCCCCCTTCCTTTCGGGTTGCAGCTTTCTTGCATTTCTCCCCACCACATGCCGGGAAACTCCACCCTTTTTTAGTCCTAACATTATCGATATTCGTCTTTATGTGAAAGGTTGCAGTCTGTGATCAAGGTAAAACTTGTGAACAACGCGGCATTCGATGATAATATAGAAATGGGATTATGCGCAAAATATTTACCTCGTTCTTTCGGTTGCGCGCCCACACCAGCAAGTTCTCAAGTGTCCCAACTTTAGGTTCAGAGTCCACAAAACGGGCACCCACATTTGACTTCCCCACACCACTAACAGCCATACAATTGGCAAGTAAACAATTATACACAGTTTTCATTATGCTATATATGTATTCGAAACGCGTATGAATGCATACCTTGAATCTGACTGCAACTCCTTTATTGCAGGTATATCAATGCTATCCATAATCATAGTGGACGAACTGCTGGATAGATATAGTTTATCTATAATGGAATGCCCAAAGTCATATTCACAGGCCAAAAGTGATTTGTACAGTTAAGTTTTAATATTCACAAACGCATACTGTTGTAATGTCTTGCAGTTGCAGAGGTCATCACAATAGGACACATGCCCACGTGTTTGGTTTTTTTGTCAATAAGTACATCACCTAATCCGCCCCATAACGTTACCCTTATTGATTGTCCCCTATTGCATTGAACAAAAAAATATGATAAATGTTAATTTACCGTTAGGATGATAATCGCAAGATATGTTTTTTGATCAACATAATAATGACCATATACAATGTTGCTAACCTCTGGTTTGCTAGGTAGAAGTCAAGATTTTTGGAGCCAGCTTTAGTGTGGTTCATCCTGCCAACATTGGTCACATACCCGGCTACATCTGGAAGGTAATGATTTGAATATCAATGCTTCATACCATTTACCGTGGGAAATTAATAGATATACAAAAACAATATAAACTCACCAATAAGATATTTGTTTTCTGTAGGTTCTATCTTCTCGATATCAACCAACTGAAAAGGATACCTAATAAACCCATCTGAAATCAGCAAAGACTTTCATATGCTCGTTTCCCCATCAAATTCAAGCATAAAGGTATCATTTTTTCTAACACGATACTCTTCCTTATTAGCCATCACTACAAAATTCTTTATCGAATATATACCACCTTCCTTTAACCTGAGAAAATTGTGTGCCATAGTTGCCCTGGCAGTTCAATGGATGACATTACCCTGGAACAATATCATGTCAACATCAGGTAAATTAAGAAGGGTTAAGTTGAAACAAAGCACTTCATTAACATAAGCTAATCATATGAGCAATAAAAAAAAAAGTTAATATCAAACAGGATAATCCACTGGTATATTAAAAAGATGTGCTACAATTTCAGCAGCTTATTCTAAACTCTACAAACTTTATACACCTTTTCCAATGACATATAACTAAACAGATACAATCAAGGTAATTTGTGTTCATTTTTAAATCATATATTTACATATATACCTTTGAATCAGATACAATGAAATCGGTGCTCAAGTAACGGCCAGTTGTAGCATTAACATCCCACATCATGCATATCATAACTACAATCGTGCCAGTGGAATCCATTTTCAACTCATCAAGGAACATGTGGGACTGTCCGCTTCCATCGTTTGCAGCCATTGCCTGGGATTACCTATATGCGCGGATTGTATTGCAAACCGTATGTATGGGTGGGAAAAGTTATGGAGATGTATTTTATACATCATTGAAGTTCATATAATGAGGGTTTAATGTTAGCATTCATGGTTCGTTTAGTTCATATTCTTGGAGGTGTAATTTGAGGTGTAAATGCTTAGGCCATTTCATATTCTGCGTACACCATTTACTACTTTGTGAATTAAGTTACTAAAATACTACTTCGATATATATTGTTTGGGATTAAATTTCAAGCTTAAGCATGTTGCACCATACAACATTTTATGCACATTTACTCTTCCACATTAAATGTAGGAAAAGTGAATCTTTATATATATAAGATTATTAAACCAATAGGAAAAGTAATTCTATTCGAATTAGAAACGCCAAAACACATATTAGTACCCCGAACTTGGCAAACATGATCATTTAGTATCTTGAACTTTTAATGGTGCAGAATGATACCCCGAACTTGGCAAACTGAAATTACTACTACCATATACAAAATTAACTCCATAACTTATTATTTTTTATTTTTTTCTAAAAAATCATATTACTAAAATCTAATCTAACTATATCATAAAGCAGAAACCACTTTTGTGGCATTAAATGACTAAGAGAATGAAATCTTAAAATTCAGCAGTACAACTAATAAAGAAAAATGTAAAACTATAACACTAAGACATTATAAATATTTTTACACAGTGTACAACTTTTTAATGCACTAAGACATTACAAACACAAATACTGAAACATAAAAACCAAAAAAACATATTGTACAACTTTTTAATGCAATAAGACATTAAATTAACACATAAGTAATACTCCTATTAAAACACCTAATTACTTAAAAATACAATGACGTATTCATATTGTAAACCAATTAAAAGCATATATACCAAATTAAATACAATCAATTAAAATGTGGAAAACTAGAAGGGGGGGGGGGGTTGAATAGTTTTATTTCTTTTTAATTTTTATTATGAAAACTTTGTTTACTTTTTAAAACTTAGATTCGAATTTATGTGATCTCAACTCTTGAACAATATGAACAATATATATATATATATATATATATATAACAGGAAGCGTTACACGTAGATAATGCCACATAAATGCCACCTCAATGCCACATAATCATTAAAATGCCACATAATCATAAACTATGCCATTTGGCATTTCTTGCTGCAGGAAAAATCAGACAGAAATTATGTTAAAAATTTGTACTTGGTGAGATTCGAACTCTAGACCATGCATATATTTTGTGGTATGTTAACCACTGAACCACCACAATTTTTTGAAGAGATTTTGTAACTTAAACTCTATATAGGATAACAAGTAATTATCTCTTTTAAAACTTACATATCTTTTTCTTAAATATAGTTTCACAATATAGCCTTTTTTAAATATAGTTTCTTTTGACTGATCACATAAAAAAAAATATACCCCTCCTTTCCTCAAAGCCCTAATGATGAAAAGAGGTACGTATCAATGAATTCATTCCCAATTCATGAAGAGGTTTTGCTGTTTCTCTGTGTTAACAACATAAGTTAACATGTCATTAGAATTAAGCTATCTTAACAATGACACATGTATTGCAGAACAATGATGGATCACAGAAGATTTCAGGGGACCTTATAAGCAGGTGCTACCAATTTCTTTATCTAATCACTTCACCATAGCTACATCATTAGAATCTTATATTTAAGTCGCAAAAAAGCTTGATCCTTTTTCGTGTACTTTAGATAGTGTAAATAAATGAAAATTGCTTTTAAAGTTCAATTGCAAATAATTGAATGTACTATCAAAGTTCATTTTTTTATAGTGTAGACTCTAGAATATTTTCTTTAATTTTTAATTTTCAGGTCAGGACGGTCGACATCCTTGGATTCATGGGAAGATCAAGTAACTTGGATTACAGGTATGCTAAAACAATACTTGAAAAGAAATTGCTTGGGATGATTGATATCCATTTGATAGTAATCAAATGGATATCAATCATGCCAAGTTCGAAGTAATCATCATTGTGAAACGTGTGTATTTTTGCTTGATTAGTGAGGAGTTCATGATGTTTCTTGTGTCAGGTTGTTAGATATAATCTTCAAGCGTCTTTCATTGTAATGACATCTGTTGTTTAGGTGTAAATGTTGGAGCCATTAAATTAAATTCAAAACCGCGATGTTTAGTTTTGAAGTCCATAAAAGGCGTATATCAAATCCATGAGTCTTGTCGAGGGTGCTTATTGCGCAGTAGTTAATTTGCAGTGCCGATGGTATTGTAAATATTTGTAATCATTCGGATGAACTTGAAGCTTTGGCATAATTGTTGACTAGACAACATACATGTGGCAACATGCGTGTCCTCTGATTGTCTAATTGGTGTGAATACAAAACAATTACGTGTAAAAAATGTGAGGAACATACGAGTTAAAAGCGTCATCTTAGTTATCTCACACCATTTGTGTGCCCACTCAGAATTATGTCAAACTTTGGATGAGATTGATGCTAATGTTGCACCATTGTTTAGAATTCTTATTAGCTAACCTTCTATAATTTAATAACACTCATGGTACACCTAATAAAATAAGAAAAACATAGTGATCAAAAATTTTGTACAGGCTGAAATTTGATCCATTTGATCTGTTTCTTTTCTAGCTTGTAAGTAATTTGAACCTGAATTCTCAAATGTGATTGCAGACACTATAACTAACGAGGTTTTTTTTCTGCAGATTTTCAAAGTTTGGTGTCAAATGCAGCTATGCCGATGCAGGGGTGAAGGACACCGGCTCCTTCGCTATAGATGTTGAAGCGGATGTCAAGGCTGAGAGGGTCTGATATACACACAACGATTATTTTATTTTAAAATGGTTTTATAGTTATTCAGAACATCAGCGCATATAAATTAAGCAGTATTATTTGTAAACGTCATTAAGATTCTTTTTATTCTTATCAGCTTATAGTGTTGGGAGGTAGTGGCTTCGTTGGTTCGGCTATATGCAAGGCTGCGGCATCAAGAGGGATTGAAGTCATCAGTCTAAGCAGGTGCTACCAATTTCTTTATCTAATCACTTCAACATAGCTACATCATTAGAACCTTATAGTTAAGTCGCAAAAAAGCTCGATCCTTTTTCGTGTACTTTAGATAGTGTAAATAAATGAAAATTGCTTTTAAAGTTCAATTGCAAATAATTTAATGTACTATCAAAGTTCATTTTTTTATATAGTGTAGACTGTAGAACCTTTTCTTTAATTTTTAATTTTCAGGTCAGGACGGCCGACATCCTTGGATTCATGGGAAGATCAAGTAACTTGGATTACAGGTATGCTAAAACAATAATTGAAAAGAAATTGCTTGGGATGATTGATATCCATTTGATAGTAATCAAATAACTAAAAGGCTAAAATACCTCTCAGTAGTACTCCATAGGTCCTTAACACGTTTGGAACAAATACCTAATACACCCCTGAATACTACTCCCTCCAATTGTTTCGACACCATTATATAATAGAAGTCCTTAGCTATATGCATATATTTCATATTCCTGCAATACCCCTCAAAAGTACTTCGTTCATCAATTCGTTTTTATTTGCTTTTTTTTATGTTGAATTTGCTGACCACTAAAATATTAACTTTGTAGGAGATGTTTTCCATGTAAATTGGGATGAAGTACTTCCTGGTGCAACCGCAGTGATTTCAACTCTAGGAGGCTTTGGTAGCGAGGAACAAACATCATTTCAGTAAACGCTGCCAAGGAATATGGTAAGACACTTATTAATCGTGATCTTTATCCCTCTGAAAATTAATGATAGTATATACACATGGTTTAACTTCTTATTCTATGCAGGTATTCCCAAGTTTGTCTTGATCTCGGTGCATGACTATAACATACCGTCGTTCCTACTTACGAGTGGATACTTCACAGGAAAACGAAAGGCTGAAGCCGAGGTTCTTTCCAAATACCCGGGTTCATTAATAATTTATGGACCTAAAATAAATTAATTTAACACATAGAATAAGATGTGACGTCATTAGAATAATTTAGGTTTTTAACCAGGATGATAGTTTTTAAGGATTGTGAGTTCTCACTTTTCACTTTTGAAGACTAAGTAGGAGGTTTTTAGTAAGTAGGGATATATAAAGCATAGGAATGACAACTCGGGATACTTGAATAAAATCCAGTCGATGTGGATGCCTGAGGCCAGCACGCAATATCGCCCATATGATTATATGAATATGCCCAACTAACTGAACCATTACTTAAATGCATTGGTGGAACCTGAGTGCTTTAAGCTTCTGCTCATGAGTTTATTTTTCATTTCCGACTACATTATAAGTTTGCTTTCATGTCCTAGGGTAACACAAGATGGTGAAGTAAAATTTGATATGTCAATATTTGTTAATAGATTATATTATTAGTAAGACAGTAACTGCCTATGGCCGATATCTTTCACTATTTACATTTTTTTCCCTTTTCTTATGCAGTCAAGTGATGACATAATCGAACGGTGGAAGTCCCATGAAACATGAACTACTGATATTTGAAACCTGAAACCGATAAAGATATACACTAGCGAAGTTTGTATATCTTGATTGAGCCTATTGGAAGCGTCAATTGATTTGCCACTCATAAACTTCCATGAGCATTACTGGTTTTTATTTATAAAGTACGCTGAATCGCTTAGTCTTGCAAGATGGATCACGATATAAAAGTATGAGCCTTTCTGTTATTAAACTCGATCATCCCACCTACTTTGATTGGAAAGGTATGCTCTATGCAATATGTTTCTCACTTTTTGATCGACAACCCATAATGTTTCACTCTGTAATCTGATTCTGTCTTGCATGCCCCTACAGGATCCAACAGAACAGACCAAAATTGACAACTTCATGGTTCAAGAGCTTGACGGAACTGTAAATGAATGGGGTTGGTGTAAGCATAAGGTAATGGTGCACCACGTCATTTAGCATTCAGTTATCAAGTAGACAAAAAGTTGCATATTCTTATGAGCAGTTGCTTAACTATTTAATTCTTGCTGTGTGCAAAGCAGGAGCATCGGTTAAAAAAATTCCTCTTTACAAGGTACCCAATGTAGCTCTTCAAACGGCAATCTGTAACTGATTTGAATATGTCGACTTAGTTGCTAAGTTTGTTGTCTTCACTTGCAGCACATTGCAAACCTTGCTGGAAACAAGACGTTGGTGCTGCCTGTCCCAGCATTGTGGGCACTCAGAGGTGAAACTTCTACTGTGCGATATATGGATAATTTTAGTTAACTGCTAATATTCTAACATATTATATCCTTTTCTTTGTTATGTTTCTAGGTTGAAGGGATACATGGAATTATGACGGCATACACGGGTGCCCTTTTTAATGTCACACTTGCAGGGCCAACCCTATTTGGTCCCGTGATCAGTGCTGCTGCAATGATAGCCAGCCAGTCTTTAGCAGCCAATGAAAAGAAATACTTCATTTTGTTAATGATCACGGTACACATCATCATATAAATAGACTAAACAAATTTTATCTTTTTTCCTATGAAACGTTAATTCATCGTTATTGACTTATTGTTTTACAATGACTGGGAACATGACAGGATGGAGTGATAACTGATCTACAAGAAACAAAAGACGCCCTTGTGAATGCTTCGATCTTCCACTGTCTATCCTTATTGTTGGGGTTGGCGGAGCCGACTACAAGGAGATGGAGGTACTAGAATTACTCTTTCGCGCACCTTAGTCAGAAACCACCTTCATTTTGTATTAATAAAAGAATTAGTTTCCATAAACTTAACACAAGTTTTAAACTACAGTCTATCTTAAGTGATTATTAATTGAAGGCTTTGGATGCATACTTTCACCAGGCGTGAAAGACGGTTCAGCTTTTGCGGTTCCTTTGAGATCAGTATCAATAAATGTTTGTGCTAACTCAAATAATGCCTCAGTTGTTTCTTCCTCCTCTTTCGTTATTACAGATTCTGTTGAGTCTTCGTGTTTCTCCTGCAAAATGTATATATTATGTACGTTTTTAACATAATACTAAGTACAAAAAATAAATCTTTGCAGGTTTTGGAGCCTGAGGTCACTAACCACTGCAGCTTTGAGTCTCTTTTTGCATTCCTCTGATGGCATATCATATCCGCCAATCTCATTTCTTTTAGATTCCTGTCTCCGTTTCTTCATTGCTGTAAATGCAGTTATGCAACTTAATAAATTCTTCATAATATAACACTTCAGAATTCTATATTTCTTATCTTCATGATCAACAACCACCATAGTTAATAAGTCATTAGATTGTTGTTTCTAATATTGATGTCCATCTGCAGGCTATGTTTGTTGACTTTGGCCTTGCAAAAGATAGAGGTGGTGGCTGCTACCTGAGGTAGGATTCTTTGTGATAATTCATACTTTTTTTTATCAAATATAAGCAGTATAAGATAAGCTCTTGATTTACACGCTAAACCAAAACTAATTGAAGTAAAATATGGCGATCAGAGAGGTAGATGATAGAATAAACTATGGCTAAACAATACTATATCTAAACTATTTATTTGGAGTATTTATTAGTAGGGTCTTTACTAATTATCTCAACATGCAAAGTATGCAAGAGCAAATTTGGTGAAAAAACAATTTATGGAGATCTGTTTATTGTGGGTTGGATGGGTTGGAAACCTTTTAAGGTAAAGTATTTTGTACTTGTGAACTAAGTCCTGTTTCTTCATGGCCCACAACTTATAATGAAATTTGATTTTTGCGATTCACATATACCAGTGATTATTTTCAGGAACTGTATGATTTAGCAGTTGAGCTCATATGTAGGGGATATGCTTATGTTGATCACCAGGTTTACATTTTTATTATTATGGGTCAATTTCATCTCTTGATTTTGTCTCAGTGAAATCATAACATGATTCTTGTGGGGTGTGTGTGGTGTGTGTAGACAGGTGATGAAATAAAGGAGTATAGAGAGAAAAAGATGAATAGCCCTTGGAGAAATAAGCCAATTTCAGAATCATTAATTTTTTTTAATGATATGAAGGAGGGTAGGATTGATGAGGGAAAAGCTACACTTTATATGAAACAAGACATGCAGAGGGACAATGGTAACATGTATGACCTCATTGTGTATAGGATCAGGGCAAGTCTTTTTCTAACACTGATATACTATGTTTCAGTAGATTTAAATCAGCAAGCATTAACTGATGCCCCCTTCATTTTGTATGGATCCTCAGTTCACTCTCCATCCACATGCTGGAGACAAGTGGTGTATCTATCCTACCTATGATTATGCACATTGCATTGTGGATTCTCTTGAAAATATCACACATTCGGTATCATCTCTTTACATTTGTTCATATTTACTAAAAATATGATATGTTCTAAGCTGCAATGTCGGATCATTTTCAATTTTTTTTTCTCTAAGGTTATATAGTTAGTTACTGTTTACTATGTATTTTGTAGCTATAACTTGAGTTTGAGACACGACGTTTGGAGAGGCTAATAAAATTGTATTAACTAATTTTTTTTTAATAAAAATAAAAAACAAAGTTTAAATAATTTATATGATATCTAGATGTGTTACACTGGCGGAAGAGCAAGCAATTCTTAGACAAGTTGATGAATATGCTTCAAACGAGTTAGCCCTCCAAGAGGAAAGAATGGTTTGTCATGGTACAGTCACAACAGTCATTTTGAAACTACCTATCCAAACACCCCCCTCATAATCTGTAAGTAGTATAACACTTTAGTTCTTTTTGTTGATATATCATTTTTAGGGAGAGTGAAGACACATTCCTGTATGGTAATTATCATAGAGATACTGATGATTTGCGCTCAGTAATCCAAGACTTTCACGAACCTAATCGTGTAACAAGTGATTGATAAAGTCTACTTGCATTATTGTCATTGGCATTAAAATAATAGAAGTTTGGAAATTGCAAGGCAATAATAGAAACCTTGAAACCATTTATTATATGCACCATTTTTCATATGAATCATTGATGTATTATGGCCTTAATTAGTGTCAGAATAAGGCATAGAAGAAATCATAGATTATAAAAGTATTATTTATGATTTCAGACCTGTATGCATGTATAATCAGATGTGTGCAAGTTAAAAATATGAAGGTTTCCATCAGAATCACCAGTAGCAAATATGCTCTCCATCTGAACTAACAATCATATATCGATATTCTTTTGTGATAACGCCTAATTCTAGCAACATAGTAAAGGTATTTCACCATATATCTTTACGTATCCACAGTTGACTTTTTACTGATTCTATTTAACCAGTTCTGTTTCATGGTTGCCCTAATCTCTTATTTTCTTACACGTAGGAATGTAGTGCTCTTATACGCGCCTAATTATCATGATATACACCGTGTCATCAACGTGTCTAGGCGTTATAAGACAGAAGATAGAAATTGGGTTTTGATATAGCATAAAAGAGCTTTTAAATTGGGCTGGACCCAAGTTGTACATATTTTGGTATAGATGATACATATTTTGGTTCAGTGATATATTTCATGTTGCGATGGACCTAAGTTGTAGCTTCATGAGTAGCGAAATGGTTGCTCGTGCAATGGGGCATGGTGAAGCCATTAATGGGATAATCTTTCTACCTGACTGCAAGCATCAAGCATCTGGTTTCTGTGAGTAATTAAATGATCGCAATTAGGATATAATACATATCTTATTTAATAAACATTGTTATGGAAGTATGTGGCTGGGGTGTTAGTCCGACATGAGTCATACATCGTCAATTGATCCAAATGAGAACGGACCTCCTTCCGATACCACACTAAACACATCTCAATTGACTGAAACTCAAAACGTCACTGAAGTAACAGAAGCGTCTTCAAATGTAAAGGTATATCAATTGCTGTTATATGCAACTTTTGGTCATTTATCATTTTTTATGGTTTATTTGTATTGTAATTCTGAGTTGTACCATTTTAGTGCTGTGAGCTTGCATACAATTACTATATAGTTGTTATAAATGAGTTTATTCAAAACTATGTTTATTATAAACGGGTCAAAACGGGTAAGTTTTTATATATAGTGTGTGAAAATGGGCTTGGCCGGTTTGGATACACGCAAATGCTTTATCATCCTTGCTTTCTGAATTTAATTAGTAATTATTATGTTAAACATGATTATAAATCTATAATTTGACAAAAAGAAAATGCGGAACAATTTAGGATATTCCAATCAGTTGCCATAAATAACAGATATAAAAGAAAACTGAATGGTAAATTGTCAGCTGACATATGTGACTTACTTATCTGTAAATTGGTATACAGAACCAGTGTTTATGCTAATTTTTGTTTGGATTTCAGTTGAGATATGCCAAACACCTTTTGTCGTTCCATCCAAAATCCACAAGCGGCCGCGTCCTGCAATGAAAAGTAATACATACATTTGATTATTCTTGGTTCACACTGATTACTATATGTTACATTTGTTACCATTAACATTTCACCTATCGGTTCGCATCCTAATTCTAATGATATGAAGCTCATTTACTTAAAAGTGTATTAGAGCAATTTAGATGTAGCAAAGTAAATATCACTTTTTACATGGTTGAATGGAATGATGTTATGACTATGGTTGGTAAGGTGGCAAAATTACATTTGACATGGATGTTGCAAAACAAACTATCACTTTTTTACTTGCACTGAATGAAACAATATAGATTGGGTGGCTGGAATTGCAATTCATGTATCAACCCACTTTTTAGGGACCATTTTGTCCATCATTATACTTCTATAAAATAGTTAAATGTTTTCATTTAGGAGGGAAGGGAAGAGGACACTGCAACTGTTGCTCCAAAAAGGAAAAGGGGTAGACCTCCTAAATATTTGAATATCTTTGTTTGACAATTCGTTAGTGTATAGTTTTGAACATTTTTTTCCTTATTAAATATTACTGCAGTTGAATATCATCAGAATGGAGGTGTTGGACCAACTGAAATTTCTGTGGTGGAAGGTGCTCAAATGACCTACAAGTCCCGGAATCAAATTAGTGGAAAAGAGTCAGGAACCTGTTAAGGAGCCAAATTAAAATCCTATAAAGGAGCCAAATGAAATATCTGTTAAGGAGCCAAATGAAAATCCTGAACAAGATGCAAGTGCTCAACGGGGGAAGAAAAAGTATTCATCAGCTAAAGGTAGACGAGGAAAACGGCGGACAATCAGTGTTGATGAATCTGTAGCTCAAGGTGCAAGAAATCACTTTATTATGAGTTGGTGGATCATTATTTTGAGAGTTTACTTTTTGTTCTAACAAGTTTTGTCGTTTGGTGTTAGTAAGTGGTTGATGTTGTTACAACATTATTAACAACATTTGTACTTGATTTAATTTCTTATAACATCCACATTGAACTGCTTTTGACTTTTCATCCAGCTCACTTCCAAAAAGCCCAACGCCCAAAATCTTTTATCACTGAATGCAACCTCCAAAATTCTTTTATTCTGATATATGTTATTATTGTAATCATCATTAACACATTAATTATTAATCAAATTAGACAGAAGAAGTGTTTGTGAGTGAAACCAGACCAATTTGACATGTAAAAATGACCCATTTTGACCCGTTATCCATCATGTCACCTCTAATATATATAAGATCTATACCTTTTGGGTTTTGTAACCAACGTCTGATGTTAGACGAAGCCAAGCAGAGAAAAGAAGTGATTCTATGACAGTCAAACAAGGTGAATGGATGTCGTTTTGCTCGCAGTAACCAAATATCCTAGCAAAAGTCTCTTCTGACTTTGGATAGCAAGAAATATGGATGCTTCCCTCTATTACTCCACCAGTTTTTCTTCCAGCTATAACGCCCATTAGTTTTATCTTTACAGATAATAAATATTATTAATAAGCTATTTTATATTACAGGTCCAACAACATTATAGTTCATTAGAAAAGTTGTTGATCCAGCTGCCTCATTCCTAGCACCTCTTTTTGCCACTTAAAGCAAAGAGATGACGTACTTTCTTTGAGCAATCTTATGATCGTCTAAAAGCATGGTTTCAATGATCCAATACCACACAAATCAGGTAACTATTAATTGTTTCGGTATTAAGTGTAAAATGATCATGACATGACGTGCACAATGTGAGGTTTCAATAGGATTATGATAACGTTACAAATATTTAACGACCATCTAATATTAAGCAACAAATAATTACAAGTCATGCCCGCCCATCGGGCGGGCTTCGAAAACTAGTATATATATATATATATATATATATATATATATATATATATATATATATATATATATATATATATATATATATATATATATATATATATATATATATATATATATATATATATAAGTAAATATAAATAAGCAATGCAAGTAAGGTAATAAAATGAAATGAAAGATAGAGATGGAAATATCTAACCGAGAGACAAGATATTTATAGTAGTTCGGCTACAAGGACACCTTCCTTGCCCTACTCCACTCCCCGAGCACCTAACTCGAGAGTTTTCTTCACTATGTCAACAAGCTCCCTTATGGCGGAGAAAACCTTACACAACTTTAGCTTACACCGGCTTAACGACACAAAGCTAGATGTCGGGTTCTAATCGTAGCTAGAACCAATCTTACAACTTATACACGACTTAATCACACCTTCTTCTTCACGACTTCTTCACGACTTCTCCACGACTTCTTCACGACTTCTTCACAACTTATTTACTATGACTTCACACCTTCTTCACAACCTAACACAACCTATGTACACTTCTACTTCTTCACACCTTTACTTCTAACACACCTTAACTTCACAACTTCACTATTAACACTCTAACCTATCCCAAACAATTATTCACACAATAATCTAACAACAATACACAACTTATATACAAATGTATGATGACACAAACAACTTAGGTATCTAAGTTGCAATACTTCTTCTCTAGTTGTTGAAGGAGTATTCTTCTCTTGCACTTGAATGGAGGAAGCTTGGATCACTTGGAAACCAAAGCTTAAGAAGATATGATCAAAGGTTTTTAGAAAGAATTTACAAGGATTAGAAAGAGTTTAGAACAGAAAGTTTTTGTGTGCAAAAGGTGAGTAAAAATCCAGGGGAAGGCTGGTATTTATAGGCAGAAAACTGGACAGCTGGAAGCTAGAGGAGCGTGGCCGGCCCCCTTAAATAGGGGGGCGGTCCCCTTAATTTTAAGGGGGCCGCCTAGCAAAATTAAGGGGGCCGCACAAGCCAACCGTTGCCTAGTTTTGTCTTTTTGTGGGGAAGGTTTTTCTGGAACATTTTTACTGATTTTGGTTAAAAATTTGAATTCATAAATTTATAATGAATTAAACCTTTTTATTTATTACCAAAAATGTTTTTCTAAAAGATATAAAATGTTTTTGACATTTTACAAAAAATCTAGTTATTAACAAAATGTTCCTTTGATCATATAATGCATTAAGCATTAGTTCATTCATACCTTAAGTGATTTTAGTTGTAGAAGTGAATATTTACAACTAAGTACTTGTTTATTTTATAAGTTTATGTTTTAATGAGTTTACATTTTGTGATCATCAAAACATAGAGATATGAATAAATATTGATAATGTTTTTAGGCATTATTTATGTCAACACTAAACAAGCTACAACATAATCCAAAGTATAAACTAATTAAACCCACTAATTAATGTTATTTTTAAAACACCTCTAAAATGAAAAGTACATGTTATTATACACATTGTGCAAACTAATAAAACATACAAAGCTTCATACAAGCTAACAAGTTGATGGTACATATAGTTTTAAAAACCGAACCGACCAACGGGTTCAACCATGAACCGGAGTCGCCACTGGTTCGGCTAGCCTATAAAAACCATCCGCAAATGAACCAGAGAGGACCCGTTGGAACCGATACAAACGGGTGAACCAAACCTCATTGGGATCTATTTCTCCGGTTAATCGTCACGGGGTTTCCGCCGCCGCAACGCGCGGGTACCATGCTAGTGTAATATAAATGATTTGTATTTAAACTTAGAAAATTAATCATATTTTAATGAAAATTTAGTTAATTTCATTTTTCTCATAGTTAATATAATATTATATTTTTATAACTGAAATAATACTTTAAAGAAAGTGAATATACTGCACTACTTTTGATATATAGATATTCGTATAATATACAAAGTGTTTGTTTCAAATATTTTTGAGACCATAACAATTTAACTATTTATTTCTTCATATGCATATGTTAAATTGAAAATTACAAAAACTCATATACAATTAGTTATAAGTGATCTAAAAATTATTTGTAACAAACAATTAATAATATAATACGAAGATATAATAAGAGTAATGCGTTAAAAATATTTTTGAAATAGATACTACATATATATTCTTTATATTCTAAATAATTAGTTAAAATAGTATAATAATTTACAAAAATGAAAAAGAATTAAATTTAAGAAAAAAGTTATTTACCTAGCCAAAGTTTTACTATAAATTATGGAGAGAGTTATTTTACATACTAAATTTTTATTAATGACTGAGATTTAAAATATTTTAATATTTCACATATTTTTTTATAATTTAAATATCTCTTAGACCGTTAATCGTTAAGCGAAAATAATTACACCATTGCGACGAACATTTAATTATCTTTCTATAGACGGGCACTTTGATATATTTTCGACAAAAAAAGCGTGTTCGCTTAACGATTAACAGTTTGAAAGATATTAATATTTGAAAAAAAAAACAATGATGAAAGTGGGTTTTTTAAATTGTTTGGATTAATCTCATCCATTAGATCAAATAAAGATGGAGGGTAGAGATTGATCCCTTGGTATGTAAGAAAAGTTTGGTATGTAAATGATCTTTAATCATAAATTATTTATTGAAAAAGACTTTACTAAATTAATTTTTAGAAAGAAAAATCAATTAATTGTTGAGTTAATTAGTATATAGGGTAGTAGAAATTCCATTTTGTCAAGTTAAGGGTATCATTCTGCATCCTTAAAAGTTCAGGGTACTAAATGATCCAGTTTGTCAAGTTCGAGGTACTAATATGTGTTTTGGCCAATTAGAAAACTAGGGTTTATACTTCTCCTATAAATACAAGGTTTTTGGTTTGAGTATTGATTATTCAATTCACAAAAAGCCTTAAAAATACTTTATCTCTTCCCCCTCTCTTCTTGTGTTCAACGAACCAAACACGCCCATCTAGGGTTTTTGGTTTTGATCTTCTACTTGCAAGATTCAAGGTTTGGTGATTCTGTTATCAAGGATTAGCGTTCTAGTGGGGTTGATGAGGCGTATTGTGGACTAACCAAAAAGACCGTCTCTTTTGATTGTTGTTTCTCATCACATTGAATCACTAACAAAAGGTACGCATGTTATTGATTGATCACATAATACATAAGGATCATTTTTAATGATTGATAAATTAATGCTTTTGCTAAGAAATCTTATTATGATTGTTGTTAATCAATAATCACCAACATTTTTTTGGTAAGAAATCTTGTAATGGTCGTTAGGAATGGATGTTAAAAACTGACAGTAGGCTATTGTTGCTGTTATGATTTTATTACGAGTTAGGTTATTTAGACCCCCCCCCCCTTTTTACAAGTGATACCCCCCATGATTTTTCTGGTTTTTTATTTTAATAATTTTGTTTATATTAAAAAACTATAAAACTGAAAGTATGGAAAAGAAAATATAAAGTTTAATAAGTCAAAAGTATTAAATTAACAGAAAATATAGAACATCAACTGATAAAAAAACTGTGTTGTACTGTAAACAAAAATGGGCAGGAGAGGTGCAGAATGTAAAAAGTACACGAGAGGGTGGGCAGCGAGTCTTCATAGTAGCACCCTTTTATTGCATGTTCTTTTGTTTAACGATTGAGATCCTCTCAAGTTCATATGAACATGACCGGTAATGTTTTCTCACAATCAAAAAGAAAACCGGATCCCTTAGTGGGCTCCATTATTTTGTTTGTGAGAAAATATTACATGTAATATTCATGTGAACTTGAGAGAATCTCAATACAAAATGTAAGGCCCACCACAAGTACAACGAAAATCAATTTCATGCTACATTAAAAATGCTACCATATGTGTACTAGATAAAACAATTCTGGTGGGACCCATTAAATTTTATATATATATATATATATATATATATATATATATATATATATATATATATATATATATATATATTAAAACGGCAGGATGTGGGGGCTGCATCAAGCAGTTGTACCAAACGCTTAATTGATTGCACATGTGCTTAACAATGTCATTAGCAAGAGAATGTGTGGCTGTAAACCCGGAAGGGTACTGTTCCAAGCACTGTTCATTGAATAAAATATACAAAAAATCAGCTAATGACACTATAATTAAGAAATGATTAAGAAAAAATGTGTGGCTGAAAGGTGTGGTTTAATTCTTTCCCTTTATACATTCGCCAATACACACATAACCCTCATTCTTCTCCAGAAAATTCCAGAGCTCACTCATTCTTAAAAATCTCTCCATCAACACATCTATCTATCTCATCAGAAAAACATACTCCTCCGAAGATCTGTTGCCTATAGTTGCTGTGTGTCACGTACATCTCGAATATCGACTACGCCCGACTATGGTGACAAGGGGTATGGACTAGTTAGGGTTTTGTTGTTGGGAGCTTTTGTTTGTGCGTGCTTCATGTTCAATTTATTCGGTTTAGGTCATCAATCAAAACCAAAAAGAAGAAAGGTATAAAATTATTTATATAAAATCTAATCGGGAATTAGGGTTTTCTTATAATTTGGGGGTTTTGCTAATTTCTGGTTTATTTATAAATTTTAGGTGTTTTATAGGTTTTTTGTTTGTTGCCTTGCATTTTGCTGATGATTCACTCATGTTTGTTTTGCTGATGTTTGCATTCTACCAATGGCTATTAGTTAAATGAGCATATGTGGTTTTTAAAGTCTATATAAACACTAAAGTATAACCAATACCAACACTTGGTATATATGCGTGTCTTTGGTTGCAATTTGAATCAATTCATATTTGGCGGATTTAAGCAGATTTTTTTTTTTTTTTTTTTTTTTTTTGGAAAAGGGTCTCCAATCATTAGCTTCTGCTAATAAATAGGCGAACATGGTTGTTAGAGATAACGTATAATACTAATTTGAGATTTGTTGATTGCTATATATATGGTGCAACTGACCGATATTTGTAGTACTGAGGATGAAGGAATCAGTACCACTCTATGCTACAACAAGGCTAATGGAGTCGATGCGCAAAGGCCGGAAGGCATAGTATAAATGAAAACTAAGCAACCGCCTTTGCTTTACAACCAAAAGATTTTCATCTAATGTTAATAAAATATGTCGTTTGAAACCTAACTGGAATGGCCGAACAACCAAAAGATTTTCATCTAATGTTAATAAAATATGTCATTTAAAACCTAAATGGAATGGCCAAGCAAAGGCTGGAAGGCATAGTATAAATGGAAACTAAACAACCGCCTTTGCTTTGCAGCCACCATCTAAGATATTAATCTAACGTTAATGAAATGTGTCTTTGAAAACCTGAATGGAATAGCAACGCAAAGGCCGGAAGGCATAGTATAAACGGTAACTAAGCAACCGCCTTTGTTTTGCAGCCACCGTGAACTTCATTTGTTTTTGAGATTTTTTACAAATGCAGTTTTACCCAGTAGTATAAAAGTATCTAAAATTAGTGGGTGCAGTAGTGCTGTTGTGGCACAATTTGGTGGAATACATGCTGCTACAGGAACCTGTGTAATTAAGTAGCTTAATTGTATTTTTTTTACTGCACAAACAGTGGTGGGGAACTAAAATGGGGCTTTCAGAATATGAAGGCCGTGGCGTGGCAATGACCGGAAGGCATAGTATAAATAGTAATAACTAAGCAACCGTGTTTCTTTTGCAGCCACCGTGAACTTCATTTGTTTCTGTAATCCTATCCCCATTTGCAAGTCTGAGCTCAATTGTTTTCTGAACCATGTTATCGCTGTATCTCACAGCGTGATAACATGTGTTTTTACATTTCTGATTTTGAGAAACATTAATTATGTCTGTAATGAGCTATGATGATTCATAAAATGAGGCTTTCAGAATATAAAGCACGTGGCATGGCAATGACCGGAAGGCATAGTAGAAATAGTAACTAAGCAACCGTGTTTCTTTTGCAGCCACCGTGAACTTCATTTGTTTCTGTAATCCTATCCTCATTTGCAAGTCTGAGCTCAATTTTTTTCTGAACCATATTATCGTTGTATCTCACAGTGTGTTCACATGTGTTTTTACATTTCTGAGTTTCTGAAATATAAATTTGATACAGTGGTGGGCCAACATATTTGAAGAGCGAAGAATACCAGGTATATTTATCATAATGCTATAAATAGTAACTAACCAACCGTGTTTCTTTTTTCGTGGTGGATGTTTGGGGTTGTGTATTCGAGGTGCTTAGGCAGTCTTTATTCATGCTGCGCGATTTTAGCTAATCTATTTTTTGTTCCTTTTTTCAGAAGATCTGTGATGTTGCACCCGTTGACGGTATTTGACGGTGACGCCCATTACATCTAAAGACAATTTTGGAGATAATAGTTGTTCTGAGTTAGAGGTATTGTCATTTTTTTTCTTACTTCATAATTGAGATAGCAGTTTCATAAACATACGTAATTACAGGATACTAATGTGATCTCTATATCGTGAAATTTGAACTTCTTTATTTCTACCAAAAGAGCTATTAACCACAGTATAACTTATGTCTGCGCTGTTTGAAAATTGTATTGTTTCGTCACAGGGTTGAAACGGTAACTGGTGGTGAATACCGAGAAAGAAAGATCTGTTGGATCGATATACTCTGACCAAACTAACTTGTAGCTTGTCTACGGTTTAACAACTTTGAATGAATTCAAAACTATTAATAATGAAACACTGATATACTTTGCTAAGTATGCGGAATCTACTTCAACAAAGCTAAGAAGAATTAATAAACAACTTCGAATATTATTAAAACCTTGAACCTGCTCTCTTACACAGATTCACTAACAAACTCTAATCACTAATACTTCTAACAAGCTTCTTCGTGTAAACTTGTCTCTCTAAAATCTTATCTAATCGTATATCTCTAATGCCAACCTAGGGATCCTTTTATAGGCACAAGGAAAACCCTAGTCGGTTTACAATACTTGAACGACAAGTAATTCTAATTATAACTCTAATCTAATACGAACATTCTAGAATTACACATTAGTCCTTAAATAATTTGCATAGCAGTCCTTCAACGAGCAACAGTACTTTGACTTGATTAGCAGTACTTTGACTTCCAGCAGTACTTTAATATTTCATAGCCCAACAATCCTCCCCTAACTTGAATTCTACTTGCTTGATTTCAAGTTCCTTTGTATTTCTTTAACTTCAACACTTTATCTTCAAAGAAAGGTTGTATCTTTGAAATCTGTCTCGTTGTTGTTTTGTCATCATCAATGCAATCAGTATTTTCAATCTTCATCAGCAACAATTCTTTTTCAGCATCATATCTTTTCAGCAACTCAGCATCATATTGGCAATAGGTACATCAGATCTTAAAAGTTTTATACTATTCTCATCACTTCCAGGTATGTTAACTCCTGTGAGAGGTGAATCATTGAAAACTTAATGGATTTTGATGTCTCTTTACCAAAGCCATTAACTCTGGAGTAGCCAATGTTTAGATTTAGGAAAAACCATGGTACATTGATAACCATATGATTTTTAGCAAATCATCAGCTATCAACGGATTTGAGTAGTCTTTACCAAATAGCCGTTTGCTTTTGGACTAGCTAGTTCTTTTAGTACAATCACTACCATGGTGAACTAATTACCATATAATGGTTTTCCACAGCCTTTACCACAAAGCCATTATCTTGTGGGCTAGCCAACTCTTCACTAACATAGATATGGTGAGTTGAAAACCATACAATTTTTAGTAAATTGCCAACTAAAAACGGATTTGATAATCACATCAGAGCCGTACCCTCATGATGAGTAAAACTCTTTCTTGTTTATTAAACATGGTGAGTTGATTACCATTTGTTGTGTAGTACAAGTACTAACACCATGCTGTTGCTTTCAAAACCATTTGTTGCTGTTTAATCTTTGTGCTTCAAAATGTTTTTGCACTTAAAAAATTACTGATTTTATCAAAAAGACTTTACTGGTTTCATGCTGCAAGCAGTACTTTGAGAAAGTACTGTTTGACTAGCAGTACTTTGAAGAAAGTACTTATTTTTCAAAAGATTTATATAATAATTAAACCATACCAGTAGTTATGCATTAATCTTCAGATTCAGTCGTCCACTTAATGAATAATTTTATGACCATCAATGCTACTTCATTCTCTTGTTCCACTTCCATGCCATGCTCTAGCATCCTGATCATCAGATCTCTTGTGAGTGGATATCTCTGTTCTGCTAGCATATGAATCATAGTGCCATCTTCTAACTCCAAAACATGTATTCCAACTGATTCAAAGAATCTCCATCTGTTAATCTCCCAGTTGTCTTGATTTTCCCACAAAGTACTGTCCTTTGTTTCCTCTGTCTCCCAGATTGTTGTGAGATCTCCTAACAATATCAAACCTACTCCTTGTGGTGGAATATGTTCAAAATAAGTTTGCACTTGGAGATATAACTGAAGCATATCATCTCTGTCAATCAGATGTAGTATATCCCATAATGAATTAAACACTCTAAAACTTCCATCTTGTCTATGAAAGATCAGATAATCTCCTTCTTGTGATTCTACAACTGAAAAAGTAGATATCTTGGACTTCTTATCAGTATCTTCTTTCAATTTTGGATGTTCAAAGTCAACAACTCTAAGATAATTCCTTAGCTCATCAACTGTGTCTGTTCTCAATTCAAATGCTTCCTTGAACTTCTTTGATGGCTGTTCATCAGTAGTTCTTTTCCTCTTTGAGCTTCTTGTAACAGCTCTTTCCTTTCTTTTATCTTCAAGCTCCTTATCTTCAAAAGAAATAATGCTTGCAAGATCCTTTTCTATAGCTTCTCTAACAGCATCATACAGATCCTTCATCTCTGTATATGTCAATCTGACTAAACCTGTATATCCTTGACCTTTCAGATAAGCCATCATATCATTCCTTTCTCTAGCTTTACTAATTGGCCTTTGTGATTGAACAATCTTCCTTGATTCTTCAGCATCTATCTCTGCTTGCAATAGTCTAGCTGCTTCCTCATTTTTGGCAATCTGAATTTGTCTTAACTGTGCCAATGTCATCTTCTTCTTCTTCTTTTCTACCAAGATCCCTTTACCTTTATCTTTTGGATCTATCTCCTGAGTAGGTTGAGAAGAAGTATGATGTTGTTGTTCAACCTCATGAATACTGATGCCTCTTTGACTTGACATATTAATCATAATGTCAGCAATTGTTTCATCATCACTGTTAGTATGAGCTATAACATCTTCTTCCTGAGCTAGTTTAGAAGGGCCAACTTCCCCTTGAACTTGACTACAAGAAAAGTGGCTTTTTAGGACCCTTTGTGTGGGACGGTATGATAATAGAGTCCTAAAAAACTGTTTAATAGGACATATGAGCATTTAGGGTCCTTTTTAAATATTTGCTACTTAGGCGGTGTCCTAAAAAATTATATAATAGGATGGTTGATTATTTGGGGTCCTATTATCATATAACTTAATAGGACACTTAAAATATGGATCCTAATAAATTACTTTATAAGACATTTAGTTGTTGGTGTCCTATTATGTGATAGTGTAATACGACACTTGATCACTAGATGTCCTATTATGACATAACCTAATAAGACCCTTGACACTTGGGTCTTATAACTTTAACATTTATAGGACGTTTATTCATTATGGTTTTATTATAATACACCATAATAGGACACTTGAGTTTTGAGTCATAAGACATCAGTTACTTAAAACGCTTATTCACAAAAGTTTTATTATAACAAAATTTAATAGGACCTTTGACACGTGGGTATTATAATGTTAACCTTTATAGGACGCTTATGCACAATGGTTTTATTATCGTACACCATAATAGGACATTTCATTTTTGAGTCATATAACATCATTTTTTTAAAACGATTATTCGCAAAAGTTTTATTATAACAAAACTTAATAGGACCCTTAAGACGTGGGTATTATAATGTTAACCTTTATAAGACGCTTATGCATAATGGCTTTATTATCATACACCATAATAGGACATTTTATTTTTGAGTCATAAAATATCAGTTTTTTAGAACGTTTATTCGCAAAAGTTTTATTATAACAAAACTTAATAGGACCCTTAAAGGACGCATATTCATTATGGTTTTATTACAATACACCATAATAGGACACTTGATACATAAGTCATAAAACATTAATTATTTAGAACGCTTATTCGCAAACGTATTATTAAAACATAACTTAATATGACACTTGACACTTGGGTCCCATAGATTGATACACCATTATAGGACACTTGATATTTGAGTCATAAAACATCAGTTTTATAGAACGCTTATTCGCAAACGTTTTTGATTATAAAAAAAGTTAATAGGACCCTTGACAATAAGGTCTTATAACGTTAACCTTTATAGAACGCTTATTCATAATGGTTTTTTTATGATACACCATAATATGACACTTCTTTTTAGAGTCGTAAAACATCCGCTTTTTATAATGCTTATTCAAATTAAGTTTTATTAAAACATAACTTGATATGACACTTGACATTTGGGTCTCATAAATTCATCCACCATAATAGGACACTTGAAATTTGAGTCATAAAGTATCAGTTTTATAGAACGCTTACTTGCAAAAGTTTTATTTTAACAAAACTTAATAGGACCCTTGACACCTGTGTCTTTTAACATTAACCTTTATAGTACGCTTATTTGTTATGGTTTTATTATCATACGCCATAATAGAACACTTCTTATTTGAGTCATAAAACATCAGTTTTTTAGAACGCTTATTTACAAAAGTTTTATTTAAACATTAGTTAATATGACACTTGATACTTGGGTGTCAAAACTTGATACACCATAATAGGACAATTGATATTTGAGTCATAAAAGATCAGTTTTATGTAACGCTGATATGTGTTTAATTACACATATCTTTTACCCGAGAAAACAAACTAAATAGACCAAAAACTAACCAAATATGTCAAATATGTTGTGTTTTTGTGTTTATACATATGCAGGTACGGATATGTGAAAAACGGACGAAATCGATCACAAAATGGACAAAACCAAACACGAGATTGGAAAGAGTTCAAAAAGCCGAAGCCGGGAGAAATTTATGAAGTTTGATCCTTATTTATGTGATGAGTGGCCTAAAACTCATCATTTTATACCCGGAAAACCCCACAAAAATGACCAAAAACACCCAAATGGACCATATAATGTTACAAATATCCTTGGATTGTGTTTTGTGTGTTTCAGGTACAAAAGGATTGAAAACGGGGAAAATACGGACAAAACCGAGCTTGATTTGGAAAAGAGCCGAAAACCGAAGCCGGGAAAGTCGTTTTTCATGTGGATGTTTATTCAAGCTCAAAAATCACAAAATGGCCCTTGGATTATCTTTACTTGGCAAAAATGGTCCCTTGATTAAGTTTGAAGATGTGGCAGATTTGGTCCCTGAACTTTTCATTCGAATGTATAGAAAGACCCCGCAGCAAAGCGCGGGCATCAAGTCCTTGTTTTCTCTAAAAGCATCAGGCCATCAACTGTCTGAAATATGACAGTTGATATAATATCCATTATTCCAGCTTTTGAAGAAGTTTTTTACATCACACCTTAAATTGCAAAAAAATATTTTCAGCGTCTCCCTTCTTTATGTGTGTATCCGTTATGTGCATGTTTTGTACGACGTGGGAGTGAGCCAGTGACATTTGTTTATTTTAAATATGTTTTGTATTCCGAGATATATATATATATATATATATATATATATATATATATATATATATATATATATATATATATATATATATATTATATATATAGGCTGTCGCCTTGCTTTACTTTTATGCTTTAATTATAACATGTGTATCTTCAGGTACACCCCGATATCGGATCCAGATTCTAAAGGTTACTTTGATTTGATGATCAAGGTATGCCATTCGACTACATCTGCTCATGATTATGGTCTGATAATGTTATGATACTTAATTTACACTTTCTGTCCAGATTTATCCTGAAGGGAAAATGAGCCAACATTTTGATAAACTCAATCCGGGTGATGTGATGGAAGTAAAAGGGTAAACCAGTTAATCAAACTAGTATTATGATACTCTTGATGAAATTGTTTATACGACTAACAAAATGGATTTTATTTCGCAGACCCATTGAAAAGCTCAAATACACTCCTAATATGAAGAAACACATTGGCATGGTGAGTGATTTTTTTTTATTTTTTATTTTTTATTATTATTATTATTTTTTTAATCTGTTATCATCAACATGAAGAGTATGTATCGTAGTGTGTAAAATACTTTATTTGTCCAGATTGCAGGTGGGTCAGGAGTCACTCCAATGCTTCAGATTATTGAGGCCATTCTTAAGAATCTCGATGATAATACCAAAGTAAGAGATATTGTCATCTTGTATATTTCTCGGTAGATTTACATTATCTCCATTTGACATGTGTTATGAATCTTTTTTTATTTCAGGTAACTTTGATATATGCTAATGTATCTCCTGATGACATCCGCTGATTATTTTGTTCCTGGTTTCGTAACATTGCTGGATGCGGTTCTCACTCTTATTAGAAGGCCCAAACAACTGTACAAGACTTTATGTTGGATAATGTCTATACCTTATTTATGTTTAGTGCTTTTGTTATGACAATTGCTTATTTGAAATACGATTTCGTTTTATTCATTTAATAATTAGTTGATGTTTTATTCATATCGTAAAATAGAGTGTGCATGCTGAAAATAGCGTCCTATCATATGACTTGTTAGGACTTTGAAATTGTCCTATTAAACTTATTAAGCATCCTAACAATAAACTTTTAAGGACGCTTAACATTGTAAAAGTGTCATAATATGTTGTTATTAGGACGTTATTTAGGTTGTTAATAGACATTTTATACGACCAAAAAATTGGTTTCATAATCTTCTTTGAGATATTAGAACCCTTTTCTTGGTGCTAAAGTAGCTAAAATGTTATATGATAAGCGTCTTAACAATTATCTTTTAAGTACGCTTGTATGTGTATCAAAAGATTAAAATTAGGTAACCACATGTTAGAACATTGTAAAAGTGTCCTAATATGTTGTTATTAGGACGTTATTTGGTTGTTCATAGACATATTATGCGACCATAAATTTGGTTTCATAATCGTATTTGGGATATTAGGACCCTTTTCTTGGTGTTAAAGTAACTATAATGTTATATGATAACCGTCCTAAGAATCAACATTTAAGGACGCTTGTATGTGTATCAAAAGATTAAAAGTAGGTTACCACATGTTAGAACATTGTAAAAGTGTCCTAATATGTTTTTATTAGGACGTTATTTGACCTATTATGCGACCATAAAATTGGTATCATAATCTTATTTGAGTTATTAGGACCCTTTTCTTGGTTGCTAAAATAGCTATGATGTTGCATCATATGCGTCCTAACAAACTTTTAAGGACCTTTTTAAGTGTGTCAAAAGATTAAAAGTAGGTAAGCACATGTCAAAACATTGTAAAAGTGTCCTAATATGGTTTTATTAGGATGCTATTTGGGTTATTCATAGTCATATAATACGACCATAAAATTGGTTTCATAAGGTATTTGAGATATTAGGACGCTTTGGACCTATTACGACCGCCTTACATGAAACGCTTTCATCCTTGGTCCTATTAAATGAAATGTCCTAAAAAGTACCATTTTATGACGCTTATGGGGATCCTAAAAAGCCACTTTTCTTGTAGTGTCCTCTTGAACTTGTCTTGAAGGACCAATATCTTCCTCAAAATCCAAAGTTCTAGGTGTAATAGTAAATTGCCTCTCAGTACCTTGTTGAGCAGTACTTTCAGCCTCAGCTCCTTCCAAATTTACTTCCTCAGTATCACCACTTCTTACTTCAACAGCAGCTTCTTCCAAATTGATTTGCTCTGTTTCATCACTCTTCCTCTCAGCAGTATCTTGAGGAATATTTTCAGGTGGTGTCATCTGAGTATCATCCATAAATCCAGCATCTTGTTCAAAACCAGCTTCTTCATTCAAATTCTCTAAATTCCTCCCCAATTGGAATGAAGAATGCTTCTTTGACTTTTTCTTCTTTGACTGAGAAGACTTCTTAGGTTTCTGACCACTCTGCTTTTGAGACTTTACCCATAATCGATGGTGTTGAACTAGTGGCCAAACAAACTTCTTCAATCTGTGAAACTTAGTCTTTAATTTGACTATTTTAGCAGCTTGAGCCTCACTCTCCTTTTTCAACCTCCTTAACTCCCTTGTTAAAGCATAATTATCCAACTCTGCCTCTTCTTCTTCAAATTGCTTAGACATATTTGTGGAAGAATAATCATTAGGAGATGGTGGTTGATTCATACCTTGGTCTGACTCCTCATGAGTAGGAATGTCCATAGGAGCAGTATCTTCCCGAGTAGCAGAATGTGGAGAAGCAGTATGTTGAGAAGCAGTAGGTTGAGGAATACTAACTTCTCTTGAAACTGGAGACACTTGGCTTGCTGATGCAGAGTTTGCTTCTTGCTCTTGCTCTTGCTCTTGCTCTTGCTCTGCATCTCTAACAACTTGTGCAACTCCCAATATATGAGCATTCAAAGGTGTGTTGGTTCCAGAAAACTTGACACTCTTTTTAGATAGAAAAGTAAACACCTTTGATGGAAGTTTGACAGTGGGTAAAAAACTTTGAGGTTTAGGGACATCCTAAAGTTGATTGTTCAAGAATAACTGAACAAACCTTGGATGCATTAAGAATGGTGAACCATTAGTAATGTGTGAAAGCATACCATCTAAAATTAGTCTTGAAAAGTTGAATCTTTGATCGGTAGCCAAACCCACTAAAGCAGATGCAATATTTTGACCAAATTGATCAAAAGAAGTACTCTTGGGACTTAAACAATGAAGTAAGACATGAGTGAGGTACTTCCAATGAGAACAAAACAAAGGCTTCTGAAAAGTAAGTTTCGTAAAATCTCCTTCATAACCTATATCACTTAAAGTGTCCCAAAGCACTTGTTTGTCAAAACGAACAGCCCCTCCTTCATCATTAAACATCAAAACATCCCTAACCGTGGCTTCAGAAATCCGAATAGTTCGTCCAGCAACCGTAGCCCTAATCAACGAGTCATCTTCAATCGTTGCAGTAGCCCAAAATTCTTGTATCCATGGACCAATAACATCAGGGTCAACTAAAATAGAGTAGTTGATGGAAGACCCAGTTAAGAAATCAATGATCGCATGAAAATCAACATTATCCCTTGTCTTGTCCAAATTAGCGATCATGTTGTGTTTGCTAATTGTTACTCGATTAGCCATGATGAGTCTTAGAGAAGGATTCGCTTTGAATGTGTGTTTCGTTAAAAAGATTGTGGTGGAAAATCGAATGAGGGATCTCAAATAAGGTAAAAGGCGGGGAATTGGGAAGAGTTTCTTTAAATAGGATGGAAACAAAGCAAACTCAAAATAATAAAGTTACCGTTTTGATTAACTTATTATCTCCGCCGTAAGGAATTAATTAACCGTAGCCCCACAATTTTTTGACCGTTGGAACAGTACGTCCACGTAAGCAGTACGTTGAAGCAGTACGTTGCTGAGTCAGTACTTTAAGCAACAAAGCAGTACGTTCCATCTTCTTATCCACAATCAACACTTCAAACTTAAACCAAGAACTTGTAAATGGCTCATGCTTAAGTTCTAACTAGTAATTGATGTTGCCTCCCCTCAAATACAACATATAGTCTAAACTAAACTACTAAAAACCAATACTTTCATTAAGAACTAAAAGAAAGTATACTAACTAATACTAAAGCCTCCCCTCAAATGTAGCCTAGTAGTTAATCATCCCAATGCTCACAACTAAGTGGTTGAATCTTGAAACATCAAATCCCTTAGTGAGTAGATCAGCTACATTATCATCTGTGTGAACCTTGACCACATTTATAAGCCTGTGCTCATAACAATCTCGAATGAAGTGATGCCTAATCTGTATATGCTTGGTCTTGGAGTGATAAACAGGATTCTTCACTATACAGATGGTACTCTCATTATCAATGTTGATAGGAGTATTTTTGAATTTGAATCCATAATCCAAGAGTCGATTTTGCATCCACAAAACTTGTCCACAACAGCTTGCAGCAGCAACATATTCTGCTTCAGTAGAGGAGGTTGCAGCAATTGTTTGCTTTTTACATTGCCAGGAGACTAATCTTCGTCCAAGATATTGACATCCTCCTGAGGTTGATCTTCTATCATAGTTATCTCCTGCATAGTCACTATCTGAAAAAGCTTCCAAGTGAAAAGGTGACTCCTTAGGATACCATAATCCTAACTTTGGTTGATGCTTGAGATATCGAAAAATCCTCTTGACTGCATACATATGTGAAACCTTGGGTGTAACCTGATATCTTGCACACAAACATACAGCAAACATGATGTCAGGTCTTGATGCAGTTAAGTACATAAGACAACCAATCATAGATCTATAGAGCTTGACATCCACAGCTTGTCCATCTTCATCCTTGCCTAAGGGTTTATTGTTATCAATGGGTGTGGTGGCAGGCTTGAGATTTGGAAGGTCAAATCTTTTAAGTATGTCTGCAACATATTTTTCTTGGTTAATGAAGATTCCATCTCTTGTTTGTCTAACTTGAAGCCCCAAAAAGAAAGTTAATTCTCCCATAGAACTCATTTGAAACTCCTTTTGCATAAGGTCTTCAAACTCTTTCACCATAGACTTCTTTGTGGCTCCAAATATAATATCATCCACATAGACTTGGACTAACATAATGTCTTTCTTATCCCTTTTGATAAACAAAGTCTTATCAATTGCTCCTCTCCTATATCCATGTTGTAATAGAAAATTTGAGAGTCTTTCATACCAAGCTCTGGGAGCTTGATGAAGGCCATACAGTGCCTTGATCACCTTGTAGACTTTGTTTGGATGTGCAGGATCTTCAAATCCAGGAGGTTGTTTAACATAAACTTCCTCAGAAATTATGCCATAAAGAAAAGCACTTTTGACATCCATTTGGTAGACAGGAAATCCCATATATGATGCAAAGGCAAGAAATAACCTAATTGCCTCTATCCTTGCAACAGGAGCAAACACTTCATCATAATCCACTCCTTCTTCTTGGCGATATCCTTGTGCAACCAATCTAGCTTTATTTTTGATAACATTCCCTCTTTCATCTCGTTTGATTCTGAAAACCCATCTTGTACCAATGACTCTTTTGCCATCTGGTAAATCACATAATACCCAAACTTCTTGAAGCTTGAATTGTAGAAGCTCCTCTTGCATGGCTTCAACCCAACTTTCATTAGCTAAAGCTTGAGCTACCTTCTTGGGTTCTTCTTGAGATAGAAAGCAAGCAAACAGGCATGTTTGTTGATCCTTGTGATTCATCCGGTTTTGTTTGTAAACAAAGCTAAGTAAAGCAGTATGTTGCTTAGAAAGACCTTTAACTTTGTTTCTTGTAACCACTCCTGAAGAGGGTGATCCAATAATGTTACTTTGAGGATGAGCTTTATGAACTCTCAATGTAGGAGTTGGTGGTACTGGAAGATCAGATTCCAAATTAGTAAAATCAATCCCTTCATTGGAGAAAATACCTTCTTGATTAAGCTCATCATCAATTTCTTCTAATCCAGGAATGTTAGCATTATCCAAATCATCATCATCAACATTGGAATTATCAGTATTGTTCCAATTTGATTGTTCTAACACACCAAAAGTACTGTCAAAAGGATCATCGGTACTTTGATCAAAAGTACTGTGGACAGTATCTTGAAATTTACTCTTTTTCTTTGCAGCTTCATAAGCCCTTCTTTGTTCATCTTCATAGGATTGTGCTATAGTTTCTTGAAAAAGCATCCTATTAAGTTCATCTTGTATGGCTTGATCTTCATCAGATACTGTATTGGTTGGTTGAGCAGTACTTTGTTCCTCATCAGTAACTTCAGGTTCTTTGTCATGAACATCTTCTGGTGTAACATTGACTCCATGAACAATGTACTGTGAATCATCTTCTTTGTGATTAGCCTGATTCTCTTCTTTAACAGGCACATAGTTCATAGATGGAATGAACTTGAGATCAAGATCAAACATCCAATCAGGACCTTTACCTTTCTGAGTTTCCTTATCTTCCAAAAATTCAACATGAAGACAATCTTGTACCTTTTTGGTATTCCTGTTATAAACTCTAAAACCTTTGCTATTTGTACAATAACCCAATAGATATCCTTCATCTGACTTACCATCAAATTTTCCCAGAGAGTCAATGGTATTTAGAATAGTCAGAGAGCAGCCAAAAGGTTTTAGAAAACGAATGTTTGGTTTCTTTCCCATTAGTAACTCATAAGGTGTCTTCATCTGAGGTTTAGTTACTGAAACTCTATTTAACACATAGCAAGCAGTACTTATTGCTTCAGCCCAAAAGAGAATAGGTAATTGGGAATCTGCAAGCATTGTTCTAGCTGCTTCTATCAAAGTCCTGTTCTTTCTTTCTGCAACACCATTCTGCTGGGGTGTTCTAGCAATGCTAAACTCTCTCATGATCCCTTTCTTGGCACAGAATTCATCCATATGCTTGTTCTTGAATTCTGTTCCATTATCACATCTAATACCTCTTACTTTGAGTCTTAATTGATTTTCAAGGGCTACTATCAGGTCATGGATAGCATCAAAGGTTTCATCTTTGAATCCCAAGAAAAAGACCCAACTAAATCTGCTACAATCATCTGTCAAAACCAAGCAGTACTTCTTCTTGTTTAAACTCTCTACTGAAACTGGTCCAAACAGATCCATATGTAGCAACTCCAAAGGTTCTCTAATATCTCTTTCCCCAAGCTTCTTACATGAAGCTTTATGTTGTTTACCCTTCTTGCAAGCCAAACATGAATGATCAGTCTTGAATGTTTTGGAAGGTAAACCTCTAACTAAATTTCCTTTGACCAGCTTGTTGATGTTCTTAAAATTAACATGACCTAGTCTTCTGTGCCAAAAATGTGCTTCTTCCAATGATGCTTTTGCTATTAAACATGTTGCTCTTCCAGCAGAATTGAGACTCTTTAAGTCTAAACTGTACACATCATTGGTTCTTGGTACTCTCAATGTTACCAAGTGATCATCAACAAATTTGAACTCAGGGGAGAGAATGAGACATTCTGTATCAGTAAACAGAATTGGGTACTTCTTGTCACAAATCTGAGATACTGACAAAAGATTGAACTTGAGCTCCTTCACATATCTAACATTCTCAAATCAATACATCCAGCCTTGATTATTCCTTTGCCAGTGATTCTCCCTCCATCAGGATCATTACCAAATGCAACTCTTCCTCCATAATATGCCTTAAAATCTGACAGGATCTCCTTGTCCCCTGTCATGCTGCCAGAGCAACCACTATCAACAATAATATGATCTTTAAGCTCCTCTTCTGGGTTGCCCTGCACAGTAAAGAAAAGGGTTAGTTTCTTTTAGGAACCCAAGCCATTACTGACTTGTGTTCCCCTTGTGGAGTGACATACTTGAATTCCTTCAGTATGTAATCTCCACTGGTTTTAAAAGCATGGTCAATGATTATTTGAGTTGGTCCCATGTCCTGTGTTGTATTATCAACAACACTCCCTGTTTCACCCTTATCTGATGAAAGTACTGCTTGTTCCCCATCAGTACTTTCTTTCTTAACCCAGTTTCGTTTGACCTTAGGTTTCTCTGATCTAGGTATTCTGCTTGAGGTGTAAGACCTTTTATATGAATTGAATCTCTTAGGTCTTCTATGTGAAAAAGTGTTAGCAGTACCATGATTGGGTGAAAACTTATCAGTCCTTTGGGAAGGTACTTCTGGAGACTTATTAGTATGTGAAGGTACTGGTGGTTTGGAAAACATTCTTTTCTGGTGAGGGTACCTATAGTCTTTAGAGAAATTACTATGGTTGACCCTATTTGAGTGATTCCAAACTGGTCTAGTCTCTCTTGGCTTATGGGTGGCAGGTCTATTCTTTGGGAACTGACTTAAATATTCTGAGTGTAAGTCACAGTGCTTAATCAAATGATCAGGACTATAGCATACATAACATAATTTTCTCTCCATATTCCCAAATCCTCTTCTATGATTAAAAGGTTTCCTATAGTGAGCAGTATTTTGAAAAGTTTCTCTTGGAGGTACTGCTGAGTGTCCAGCAGTACTTTGAAATGTTTTTGGATTTACTGCTTGTTTTTGAAAGGCTGTAGGAAACTTTTGATCATTACCCCTTTGAAAATCATCCTTAGGTTTCTCAGAACTAAATTGACCAGTAAGCTTCTTCCTAAACTCTAGGTTGTCTACACCATAACGAGAAACATCTGTCCTAAGTGGTTGAAACTTACCAGTGGGTGGAGGAACTGAGTGGTACTCCTTATCTGTCTTAAACTCATGAGGTGTTTCACTAATTGGTTCCTCATTCCTAGATGTGTTTTCTTCTGAGCTTGTAAGGTCATCATCACTAGGTGGAATCTCTTCCTTATCACTAGGTGGGGTCTCTTCCTTATCACTAGGTGAGGTCTCATCTGAACTACTATCTTCACCATAACCTAGTCCAGCTCTACTGTTTATGACTCTTTGTTTTTCAACAAATTGAACATGTGATAGACCAGCCTGTTTAATACTACCAAGTTTTTCTAACAAAGCATCTCTTTCCTTAGTAATCTTTTCTAATTCAGACACCTTACATCCTAACTTCCATTCACTTAATTTCAATTGGTAATCTTGTTGCTCATATTTTTCTGCCCAAGCCATTTCAATATTTTCATGTGTTAATATTTTGGCTTCCATAGACTCTAAAGTTAATTGATAACCAGCTACCTCAGACCTAGCTGTTCTACAATTATCTCTTTCAGTCACATATTCTTTAAGCAACTTTTGATAAACATCATTACACTTAGAGCATACCTCAGAGACATTGGATGAACTTGGTGAAGTAGCTACCATAGCAATCTGAACAGGTTCATCTGTTGGAGAATGCTCGTGTCATAATCACTAATTATATGGCTAGACATATGTGAGCCTATGGGGTCACACACTTATACACAGAGACACCATTTTATAAATTGTATTTATCGTATTTACAATATATAAACGACTACGTAACTCAAGATTAATAACGGGCCATTAAGTAATAAGTTAGACTTAGTGTTTTTGGACTGGGCCAACAACGGGCAAGCCCATTGTAGGCCCTAAGCATGGCCGGCCTAGAGAAGGCTTCAAGAGGAAGTTATTATTTGAATTTGGTCAATGATAATTAGCGAGAATTACTCCTAATTATTATTAATAAAATTGACTAAAAAATACTTTCTCCCTACTTCTCTTTTGTACGGCAAAAAGAAAGAAAAAACTAGGGTTTTTCTTTTTAATCTTTTTCACTCTTGCATCTTGTTTATTCAAGAGTGATTAATTGGTTACGGGTTGATAGACTAGCATCGGGTGGTGATCAAGGACGTGTAGTGTAGACATATCATAGAGGTGATCTATTTTGATCACTTGGGTTTCATATTGTGTTCGACATAGGGCTTTTGTTGGTGACTCCCGGATCACGCTACAAAGGTATAAATTATGTGTTTATTTATTTGATTGATCATATGGCACTATGGATCCGTTGTGGTGATGTTTATCCGCTGCGTTTTATATTAATTAATTGTTAATTCATGTTTACATCACCTATATCATCTTCATCCTCCATGCTCCAGTCAAAGCTTCCAAGACCATCTCTTGATTCCAAAGCAGCATATCCTGGTTCCTCATCAAAAGCTGTGCTCCAATCAAACTCTTCCATTGCAACCATAGAATAGGTTACAGGTTCATCATCAAATTCAGCACTCCAATCAATCTCTGCTAAATTTTCTTGAGCCACCAAAGCTTTTGGTTGTGATTCAGTAATAGTAACCTCTTTTCTTTCAACCTTGGGTTGTTCAACCATCCTGTTTGCATGATATTTTGCAAACTTGCATTCCCTTGCAAAGTGTCCAAGCTTTTGACAATTGAAACATTCAATCTTGGATTTGTCAAAAGTTATACCTTGTTTGGCTTTGAAATCAATTCCCCTTCCTGTCTTGTTCATGAACTTCTTGATCCTTGCAGTGATCATAGCTACTTGCGATCTTATGTCAATCTCCTCTAAAGCATCTTCTTCAATCTGCAACAAGTCTTCTTGATAGGTAACAGGTAAAGTGGCTTGTTGTGCAAAGAAGGAACATACAACATCATCAGAATAGGTGTTGATTGTTGGTGATGGGTTGGGAGTAGTTGTGGTTGTGCAAACATGCTGTGTATCACCAACAGTACTTTGAGAAGTATAAGCAGTACTTTTAGTGGAAGTACTGCTTCTGTTTTCAGAAGACACAAAAGCTATGTTGTGAGTTTTCTGAGAACTATGACCATTCATCTCTTGCTCGTACACTTTCAAATTGTTGTAGAGATCATCAAAGTCCATAGACTCCAATCCAGGTTGTCCTCTAATCATAGTAGCAACCACATGCCAGACAGATGGCAAACTCCTTAAGAACTTCAAATTTGCATCTTCAACAGATACCTCTGCTCCATACAGTTCTAGCATACTAAGTAGATTTTGGAATCTGTCATAGGCAGCATCAAGACCTTCTCTTTCACCAACAGTGAAAGTTTCAAACTGCTGCTTCAATAAGTTTCTATGCATCTTCTTTGAAGCATCATTACCTCCAAATCTTGTCTTGATCGCAGCCCACAATTGCTTTGCATCCTTAGCATCATGTAACTTCAATAGGTGACCATCAGGAATAGCATACAACAGTATGTTGAGAGCCTTATCTTGATTTCTCTTTGTAGCTGCTGGCAAGGTTGGTTGAGGTGGTTTGGGTTGTCCTTTAACTTGTAAAGGTTCGTCAAGAACGACATTACCATTGACAATCACATCCCATAGAGCATGGTCAGTAATAGCAAGGTACTGCCTCATCTTCATGCTCCAGAGATCATATTCTCCCTTCTTGATGATAGAAATTCTGAGTGAGGTGATGGATGGGATAGGTGCAGCTTCAGTCGACATCTTTTAGGGTTTGTTGATAAATCGGTTTTAAGGGTTTCTTCTTAATCAGAGTCTCCACACAAGCTCTGATACCACTTGTTGGATCGATATACTCTGACCAAACTAACTTGTAGCTTGTCTACGGTTTAACAACTTTGAATGAATTCAAAACTATTAATAATGAAACACTGATATACTTTGCTAAGTATGCGGAATCTACTTCAACAAAGCTAAGAAGAATTAATAAACAACTTCGAATATTATTAAAACCTTGAACCTGCTCTCTTACACAGATTCACTAACAAACTCTAATCACTAATACTTCTAACAAGCTTCTTCGTGTAAACTTGTCTCTCTAAAATCTTATCTAATCGTATATCTCTAATGCCAACCTAGGGATCCTTTTATAGGCACAAGGAAAACCCTAGTCGGTTTACAATACTTGAACGACAAGTAATTCTAATTATAACTCTAATCTAATACGAACATTCTAGAATTACACATTAGTCCTTAAATAATTTGCATAGCAGTCCTTCAACGAGCAGCAGTACTTTGACTTCCAGCAGTACTTTAATATTTCATAGCCCAACAAGATCAGACAGACATTTCGGTTCACTTTTGGTGCACAGTATTTCCAAATATCGTGGTTCAGTTCTCAATTGGTCGGATCACCTCGGCCTTCAACTTAAGGTGAATCCTACTTTTGTGTGTCAATTTATCATGTATCTTGCTGGAATTATTACTTTGTTTAATCGGTAAAAATGAAATTGTCATAAAATCTATTTAAGCTACTATTTTGCAAATTAAAATACAAGCAAAATGCTTATCAGAAAAAGAAGTAAGCTTTCATTTGTAAATACCATATTCTACATTCAGAATTAAGATTGTTTAAATTAAATTTAAAATGATTCTCAAGGTTTTTTTAACGCATTAATATTGTACAGGTGTATCTAAAAGATCCTGAGTTCAGCGACGTGGAATGGATGGCTAACGGTGTTCAGAACGCAATAGGATTTGGATTAAACAGATGGTTTCAAACACTTCTTCTGCTCCACCTTATGCCTTTTCTTATTCTGTTTAGTTATAGTGTCTTATTGTTTTATTTTTGCAAAAGAATAATCAGTATGGTAAATGCAATGCTGTGTATAAAAATTTTGTGATGTTATGTGAAATGGGTATTTTTTGTTTTTGTTAGATGTGTGATGTATGAGTAGTGGTTTGTGTGTTTGCCTTTTTATGTTTGACTGTTTTTTTGAGTAGTGTTGATAAGTTTTCTTGGCATTTTGTTTTGGTGGTGTCTTGAGGATTCTCAGATTGGGTCACGAGATGAGTTGTCGGTTTCTCAGTCCGATGTTA